>VUJU01002334.1:3328-38685 GCA_009835225.1 Aphis craccivora
CAAATTCGTTTAATTATTAGTTTTTTTTAGAACTACTATCTAACTGAACTAACTAGTGACTACCAACTACCAAGTATAGTGAGGTTTATAAATTATAATTATTATAATATTTGTGTTGTTATTTTTTTTTTGTATCATCTTAGTGTTTTGAAAAGTGAATTTCCTTATTGTTATAACTTTTATTCATTATATTCTTCAGAATTTAAATAAATTCAACTTGTGTCCTTTTCAAGTTCAAAATACTTTAAAAACACTTACATGGAGTGAGAAAATACTACAATTTATAAAGGTTTTTGACTTATTGTGGTTTAGATTTCTGAGACTTGAATAAATAATTTTATTATTATTTATTATTTTTTTATAGTTTTATAATTTAATTTAATTTTAATAATTTTGGGTAATTAGTTATAAATTAATTTGACCGTTTAAAATAAAGTTAGTATTGAGTATTTATAAAAATATATATATTATATATATATTTTTTTTTTAATGGTTAATTTAAAATTCGTGTATTATTTATTCGTTTTATTAGCCACTCTGCTCTCAATTAAATTAATCCTACCTAAACAGGTATATTATTCGAAAATAAAATAATATTATTTATTTAACTTTTTAAAACATACACACATTCAAACTAATTCAAATTGATGTTCAAAAAGTAATACATAATTTATTTTATATAGATGAAATAATTATTTTAAAATGTATAAGTATAAAATAGAAAATAAGTTTAAAAAAAAAAAACTTAATGTTAGGTTTATAGTTGACACATCCGATGATTAATAATTGATTTATTGATTCAATGTTAATCATTTTATTTATTCAATATATCAATTCCATCGCTTTGCATCAGAATCATTTATTCGGATTTCGGGTTTATGCAGGTGTTATAGAATTCTTGCTCAACAATTAAATAAAAAAGCAATAGTGACGTATCATGTGTTATTTAATATTTTCTAGGCTGCAGGGAATATTTTAAAATCATAAATGTGTTTCAAAATTAAATGTATTAATATTATAACGTTATAATACAATTTTCATCACAATTACGAATAAAATGTTGTTATTAGCACAAAAACATGATATCTAGGTATGTTAAAATTAAACAAACATTTAGGTGATCGTTACTATTTGGGTTAATATATTGTATATATATTTCATACGGGTGTATACGTAAATAGTAAATAAATTTAAGGAAAACTTAAATTAGAAACTAGATAAGTACATAGATTTTTTGGATCATAAGATATTTATTAAAATATTTCTGATCGATAATACTACTTTTAAATTTATAGATGAAACAAAACATAATATATCAATTTTAACACGTGTATAATAAGAAATAGTTAGTATAATTATTAACTAATATATAATAATTGTTGTCATTAATTAATACAAAATATACATAAACACGATTTTATTTTACCATAACATGAAATTTATAGAAAATTGTTATTAGGTTTCGATTAATTACCGTTAATTCTTCAGATTTCGATTAATTTAGGTATTTCTAAAAAAAAAATCTTGTAGATTTCATGGGTTCTGTATTGAATTCAATCCATGGTTTAAGAAAGGCACGAAACGGAGAGTAAGATGTTGATATTTTTTTTATATAATTTTTTTTAGTGTTAATTCCTATATAAAAACATATATTCATATTACATTAAAATATATAAATAAGTATATTTAAGTATGTAATAAAAAAAAAAAAATAATAAAGTTGACAAATAACCATAATTATAGGTTTTTTTGTATTCACCCCTTTTCGTCAAGAAATTCTAGCTACACTTGTTTGAACGCTATAAAACGACGAATAGTTGTAAGATAAATTTTACGTTTAATAGTCAGTGTCGTCATCCTTATTCACATATTATTTATAATATTAGACATGTTCGAATGAGAAACAAACAAAAATACGTATGAACTTCGTCATTAATAAAAGCTACACAATAAAATAATCATAAATTAAATCAAAATACTATCAATCGCTTTTTGTCATTTATTGGTCCTCGATAACAAAAAAAAAAAATGTAACACTACCTTGTTTATATAATTAACTATTAATAATTTATTTTATTATACAATATTAGACAATTATTATTATTTTTTTCATATTAGACGTGTTCCAAAGATTTACTATAGGTATTAATGCAAATAAGTATCTATAATAATTAACGCATTAGTTACACAATAATTATTACAGGTTATTTCTTAATTGCCTTCAAAATATTAAAATTTATCGGTAACAACTACCGAGTAATGAATTATTGGAAATAATTAAATGCTTTCGTTTACATTATATGATTTTATACCAACTGACAGTAATAAAATTATTTTATAGTGAATTTACGATTGGAAATAAATATTTTTATTATATAAATCATACGGTTATCTATTTAAACTGTTAAGTTATTTGAAAGAAAAACTAAAGCAAAATATGATGATTAATATTATATTATTCATATAGCCTAGTAATATTTATTGGATAGATTTATGATTTTATAAATTTTAATTTATCTTTTGTAAATATTTAAATTTTGTATTTTTTATATTTGACACTTACTATAACTAAATATAACTCTTAGAAAAATTATTGTGTGTGACTTAAATTATATAATTAAAGGTTTGTATAATATGCTGTACAAACAAAGCGAATAGAATATTTTTGTACCTAGCGATGATGTTCATTTGGAGATGATTTTAATATAAAAATAAAATAAAACATAGATGTACTATTTATGTTATAAAAATGTGTTTGTGATATAAAATTCCATAAGGAAAATTAAACGATGGAACATCTTAAAACAAATACAAAATAATTAATCACGTATATATTGAAGCGAATAAATACCTAAAAACCTATCTTACAAATTAAAATCATGAATTATTGTTGACTTGTACCATAATTTAGTGACAATTAAAAACATTTCTTATTTTAGGTGTGATAAATACTTAAAAAATTAATAGCAGACTACTGTTTGGACAGTGGGAAGTATACTAAGCACAATAATGCCATAAAAGATAATTTATTACTAATCAGTATTTAATATACACAAATCACAAACAAATAAAGGCTTAATGTAAATTCAATTTTAGTTTTTCAGTCATTATGAAGGCATTACGCCTAAGTTTTCTCTATCTTTATATAGGTAATATGAATATTACATATACATAATTATATTCCAGTTAAATCGTTAAATGTTTCAGTTTATTAAATTATTTTTTATTTTTTTTTTATTTCTACTAAAATAAAATATTATTTTGAAAAAGTATAAAATATCAAGCAAATTAAGTAAATTAATTATAATCTATAAACATTTGTGTTTAATGAACATGTTACGGATAATTGATAAGGTACGAAAAAGGGCAGTGTTTAATGTACATATCACTCGGGTAATTATGTATATGAACAGTGTTGTCAGTGTTATATTATACATTATCCTATCCATGTATGCATCAAATGGTGTGCATTGGATAAATTATTCGTATTATATAATCGTAAACTGACAATTTTGATAGAATTTGATGAATGCGACAATGCGTTACTAGCACAATCAAATACTTCAAATGGTTCAATTACACAGATGAAATGTACACAGAAATGATTACTTAGATCATTACTATTAATTAATCAAATAATCTTATATGAGTTTGAATTTATTATTATATTGCAGATATAATGTTTTATTGTCTTCGATATTTGATGGATAAACAAAAATTTAGTATAAGTTTTTAAAGTATCCAATTCATCAAACAACCCATGACGTAGAAAGAATTTTGCACTTCAAGAAAAAAACACGTTGTTTATCATTTAAAACTGGATTCAAGGATTTCAAGTTCTTAATGTATACCTACTAAAAATATTATAAAATGTGCACATCATATTATTATCGAGCTTATTGTTGATACGGAAACACAAATCGCAACAAGTGGTCAAGAATTTTATGTGCATGAAAAGATTTTTTAATTTTTTATACGAATTAATATTATTTATATGATAATAAAAACCATATTTTTTAGACAATTTTTATTTTTGTGACATTATGTATGTATGATATAAATATTAGATACATTTAATTTTTTTATTGGACAAATTGTATTAAATATGGTAAGTAAATTGTGTAAAAAGTATACAATACAATATAATAAATGTTTAGAAGTTACCAGTACATAGTATTGTTGTTGTATTTTATACATTTTAATATAATTATCAAATAACAATGCTACTTTAAATTTGAATGGTTGGATGACTCAGACTAAATATATGTATAATATTGCAATTTAATTATTTTGAAAAAAAAAACAAAACCTAAATGACTGAAAATATTTCATAACTTTATTCATATTTTACCAACCATAATAGTATTTGATAACGGTTCACAGAATTACACCATGCATATTTTGAGTTTGATATTGTTTATCGGGATGGTTTCATCATCTATAATCGGATCTATATCTATTACAAAAACGATCGGTTTTTTGGCATCTGAATTACAGTCCACAACAGAAAACAAGTTAACGACCGTTTTGGAGTCTTCAACTCTAACAAATGAAAATGATGATGACGATTGTATCTGCACACCTTATCATAAATGCAAATCTTATAAAGCGGCTCCTGATGGTAACGAGCTTATAGATGTTAGGTAAGACTACGCTAAAATATAGAATACTTACCTACCTATTATATTTTCATCAATAAAACAATATAGAAATTTTGTGCTTGAGCGCTTCTTTGTGTAACATTTGAGAACGCACATAATGTAATTTTTATTTTTCAATCTATTTATCTTGTCAATAATTTTTATTATTAAGTATAATATTCACTCGAGTGATCGTTAATATTTTATACTCAGTACAATAGATTTAAAATCATTAGATATATAATGCATATTATCTTTGATATGTTGATTTATAGTTTTCATCAATTTTATCGATATATTATGATCGATTCGTATTTAATTTAGAAATGAATAGTGTACTTAAGCGGTTTTGCATATTTCTTTTGATAATAAAGTTTTGTCTAATGCATTATATGCTTTTGTGATAAAAATCAAAAACAAATAATAATAATTATAAGTAATTAGTGAGATACTATTATGTGACTACTGGTTATGTAGTATAATAGTAAGAATTTACATATTTGTAATAACCATTCAGTAATCAGTAATATGTTTTAAATTTTATTCTAATCAAATATAATATTTATAAAAAAAAAATCTATTACCTAAGCTAGTTAGTTAATTACAATTTTGTCAGTTGTTTTTTCTTCAACCTTCATTCTATATTTAACAACTTTATTATTTAAAATAAAAAGTATTTTATTTATTTAGCTTACTTTAAAAGTAATTTTTAGGATAAATTAATATATTTATATTTTTCTATGCAACTATGCGTATATATAATCATATAAGTGAACCTTAGTCCATTTTAAGTCATAATTAATGGAGATGAGATCATCACGATGTTTTCATATAGATGTTTTCTAACTCGTGTTTTTGATACTTGCGAAAATTTAAAATTGACCTGTCTATTTAAATGAAGGTTCTTAAAAATATTTAAATATGCTACCGGCAGTATACTTATAGAAAAAAGTGATAGTTTTCGTATGCTATATAGATTTAAAATGTATGTGCTCAAAAGTAAAAAGGAAATATTTGAACGTAGTCAATGATACATTATGAATTTTGCTTAATTTATTGATGAACATGTTATGAAAATCAGTTGAAAATTATTGATTTGTATAGTATGAATCACTTTTATTTTTATTTTATATAATAGATGTATTTATTAATGATTAATGACCTCAAACGTTGAAGCCTTAACAATTTAATAAAAAAATTATAATATATATTTATTAATTTTAATTGTATAACTTGACTTCCCGGGATAAAATTAATTTATCCTTTCATGATTTTTCATACTCCCCTTTTTAAAATGTAAAATTTAATAATTGGTTTCGATATGCATATTATCTTTGTATGTAAGCGACAGACTTGGTTATGCATAATCATTTAAATACACATAAATTGTGTTTTATTTATAGAAGGTAATATATTTTAAAAAAATCATTGCACAACAAATAGTTTGTATTAGTGGTGCCTACACATTTAACATACCATATGTTTATTAACATACATTCAAGTTTCTCAACATTTTAATGTTAATTAAATGTCATAAGCTCATAACACATTTTTAACGTCTTAAAATTCATAATATTTTTCAACTTTTTAATAATATACTCGTAAAATTAATTTTTAGTACTATTATGAATTTATTGAAATATTTGTTTTACTTTTTTATATTTCAGAATAAACGTAGCTCCATGTCAAAGTTATTTTGACGTTTGTTGCAATGATACAAGAATTACTTCAACTGAAAAGTATGAGTCAAATATTCCAGATACCACACCTACTAACTGTTATTGTCTTGGTCCCGAAGATTACAGCAAAGAACCAAATATTGACCAAATAGATGTTACTCAAAAGCAGCCGTCTTATACTGAGACGCCATTCGACGGTCATACAGGAGATCATACTAAAGAAACATATGTTAGCCATAATGAAGATAACACTAAAAAACCGTACGACGGTCAAACAGGGGATCATATTAAAGAAACATATGGTAGCCATAATGAAGATAACACTAAAAAGCCGTACGACGGTCAAGCAAATGAGTATCCTAAGAAGACGTCCGAAGGCCCAAAAGAGGATTATACTAAGAAACCATTCGACGGCCATACAGAGGATTATACTAAAGAAACACATGTTAGTCATAATGAAGATAACACTAAAAAGCCGTACGGCGGTCAAGCAAATGAGTATCCTAAGCAGACGTCGGAAAGCCCAAAAGAAGATTATACTAAGAAACCATTCGACGGCCATACAGGAGATCATACTAAAGAAACATATGTTAGCCATAATGAAGATAACACTAAAAAGCCGTATGACGGCCATACAGGGGACCATACTAAAGAAACATATGTTAACCATAATGAAGATAACACTAAAAAGCCTTACGAAAGTCAAACAGAAGAGTACACAAAAAATCCATATGACCACCCAAAAGAAGATTATAGTAAGAATCCGCATGACGGCCAATCAGGGTATACTACTAAAGAACCGTCTGTTGATAATACGTACGAGGTGACAGATAAATCGAATAATCCTGAACACATTATTTCAACTGAACCCGATAAAACCTCTTATGACCATCATCATGTAAAACATAAATGTGGTACTTGGAATAAATATGGAGCTGGTTTTAGAATTGGAAATACACCTGATGGTGAATCACAGTTTGGTGAATTTCCCTCAATGGTGGCTATATTCAAAGAAGAATTATCAAAAGACGGCGAAAAAAAACTTGTGATGAATTGTGGGGGTTCGTTAATCGAAAAAGACGTCATTTTAACAGCCGCTCATTGCGTGATAAAGTAATTATTTATCTCTTATTAATTATTATTTGTACAATAATTAAATGATAACTTGCTTTCAAGTAATTTTAAATGGGAAATGTAAAGATTGTTACAAATTTTATACACTTCTACTCTCTTATACTAATTATATCTGTATAATATTGTATAAGCAATAGTTTAAACGTAAATAATAATATGGATACTGTGAGATGAATATACATGTCGGAGACTTAGCAGGTACCTATCATAAATGATTTTTATGAAATCCAAGATAATTTTCGAACCGCAATTTCTGATTAACTTGTTCAATATGTATTATTAATTTATGCTTGTAGAATTTTATAAAGATCGATGTTTTAATATTAGTTTTCTTTTTAGGAAAGATATTTCAACTTTGGTCGTTCGCGCAGGTGAATGGGATTTAAAAACAGAAAAAGAACTACTTAGCCACCAAGATCGTAGAGTATCAAAAGTTGTTACTCATCCTGATTATTACGCAGGAGGACTTTATAATGACGTGGCTTTAATTTTTACCGAAAATCCATTTTCTTTACAAGATAATATTCAACTTATATGCTTACCATCGTCAAATGATATGTTTATACATGACACGTGTTACTCGAGTGGTTGGGGTAAAACTGTTTCTTACAATAATTATACTATTGTTAAGAAAACAGAATCAGGAAAAATTAGTATGTCATTAAACTTAATAAAAATAATTAATTTCAATCATAAATGTAATATTTTATTTTGTAGAAGAATTTGGTCAATATCAAGTCAGTATATTGAAAAAGGTTGAACTCCCAATTGTTCCTAGAAGTAAATGCATGGACCTTCTCAGGACTACTAGACTTGGACCAAAATTTGTATTGCACGATAGTTTTATATGTGCCGGTGGTATAGAAGGAAAAGACACGTGTAAAGTAAGATAACATTTAGTTGGTTTAGATGTTGATTGTAGAAACTAAATGGGGAATGTAAATATTTTTTAGTTATCTAGTTTAATTAATACAACTTAATACACACTACAATTTATAATTATACATTTTAAATAATATGGCCTGGGTAGCTGATAATATCATACTATTAATATAATTTTATTTTTCTTTAAATATATAGCAATACACAATATACATTCTGTTAACTAATTTCACAAAAATAAATATTTTAGTTATAATATTGGTTTAAATTTATTTTGAAGCTATCGACTAGCATTATTTAGAATCTATTTTAATGTGTTAATTTGTCATTGAGTATAATAATATATAATTAATAATAACTGTTGTATTTGTGCACACGTGGGTACGAAAAAACTAAGACAATCGTCGATCACTTAATTTTTGTGTTGATTTCATACTTTATTATTAAATGTAGATAGGTAATCAACTTTTTGAAATGTATCATTTCACCTATAAATAAAAATATAATTGTTTAGAGACATTTTTAATTTTATAATAAAATACAATTTTTTTTAACTCATTTGATTATTTTGAATAAGGTTTTTCGAATTGTTCTTAAAAATCTCTTGATTTAATAATATTTTTTGGCAGGGAGATGGCGGCAGTCCGTTGATGTGTCCTTACAAAGATGATCCAGATCATTTAGTTCAAGTTGGTATTGTGGCTTGGGGTATCAATTGCGGTCTGGCAGATATACCCGCAGCTTATGTTAATGTGGCCGGGTTCGTGTACTGGATTAAAAACGAAATAGAAAAAAAAGGATATTGAATATTTTTATAATACTCATAATGTGTAAGAATTTTATTTAAAATAGATACATACATACAAACATGTTCAGATGAAATTTTCTATGAAAATATTTATTTTTTTGTATCGGCTTTATTTAGACGATTTTATACATTCATTATTAAAAGACTTAGATATTATAGTTTTTATAAATTAAAATTATAAGAATCTTCATAGCTATTTTAATGATAATATTGCATGGAATACGCATACATGTAATGCAATTTTCATTGAGTATATTTATAATTTTATTTTCAAGATTGTAAATTGAATTATATATATATTATAAATACATATAAACAATTGAAATACAATACAAATTGCAATATTAGTTAACAATGTTTATAACAAAAAACAATATATATTAAAAATTAAAATATACTTTAATATACCAAATAGTAATTACGATTTATACTGCCCTTGATGTCAATAAATGTGTATTATAAGATAACAATTGAGAGCAAGTGGTAGGTACTCCTCTTCTGTTAATTAGGTGTCTGGTGGGTGACTGTATAGATGTGTTGAATTTGATTTTGGACGGAGATCTAGCATTAGTCTAGGTCTCTGGGATCTTTTATATTATATCATATGATTTTTATGAAAAAATAAAATATATTTTTAAATTTATTATTCCAAGTATAGTTTTAACAACTTAAAATATAAAATAGCATTAAATATTAATACTATATTATATGATTGAATAAAATGGTTTGCCAAGGTTAGATTTTACAATCAATATGTTTGAGAAATTAGATGATTTTTTTGATGTTGTCTTTTTATTAATTGGATTAAACCATTCTAATAATATTACCGTTTGGAATTTGACACTGTTTAATATGATTCATGAAACAGGATATTGTAATGATGTGTGCCTAAGTCATCATATTATATTTCCTTAAATTTAAAATATATATTAAATAATTAACAATTATTGTTAGCCATTAATCATTATATATTTATATACAAAAATGTATAAGTACTCTTGAAATTTAAATTTTTATTGCAAAATTAGGTACCTAATCTGATTATGTATCTTAACTATTAGTTTTATGTAAAATTATCTTATAATGTTATGAGGTCATGAGGACATTACATAAAAAGGTATGGGGAATATAATGATAGCCACTTCTCATAACTAAGTAATACTGAAAAGAGTGGCATTATCATATTCTTCAATATACACACCATATTGTATTATATATAGTCATACTGATTTGTATACGATTATAGACATCTATGGTCATATTATATTGTAATGTAATATGTCCTTGCCTTTATTAAAATTATTATAAGTGACTTTTATAAGATAAATCCCTAATAGATAATATCCTAATACTTATATATATCTTAATATATACCAGCTCTAATGATATCCATCGACCATCGGCCACTTGGACACAAAAACGTGCGCCTTTGGTGGCGATCATACGTTAAGGATTAAATAGTGTGTATCACTAAACAATATTTTTCATGATCTAATTAATAAAAATATTATCTCAATATCAATAGTGTATTATTCGTGTCTTTACTTCATATTAAACCGAATCCTGCGTTCATCAAACACCTGAAAAGTCAGACTTGACGATCAAATAGGGGTAAGTCAATTTACTTTATAATAAAATACCTATAATATGTATTTATGCGTAATTATATGTATGCGTATACATATATAAGAAGGTAATTATTATTCTGATCGTATGTGCATGCATGACTAATTCGCTTTAGGTACTACAATATGTTAGACAGTACCATTATATGATTGAAAAAAATAATAAAATAATTAAATGTTATGATAACATTTTATTCTAAAACAACGCTAAAACACTATGGTTAAAATATTGCTCTCGTTTTATTTCCGTATATATTTGTATATCATGGTTTGAACATTTATTATACAATTATTATTTAATTCGTTTTTCTTTTCTTATAAATATAATATTTAAGTAATGCGATTTTATGTCTTTATTATCTACGCCCAAACTTGATAGGTATTATTCAATTTAATACATTTTTGTTCGATTTAAATTATATTAGTTTTAACAGTAAATCGTTTGAGTTCAATAATTTTGTATCAGAAAATAAAATATGTACTTACTCAAATATTATCTAGTATATTTTATTTATTTTAAAACAGTTTTGCCGAATAATTGTTGTTCTAGAGTAAGTCTGGTAATATTATTGTAGGCAATCGTTATGGCACCGTGTCCCGAGCACATCAATCGTAACGGTGGCGAATGTTATTACCGGGTAGGCAAATAAAAATGCATGTCGGTTCGGCATGTTGTCTACCGTTGATGCCGTTTATTCACATTGAGATGTATTAATAGTCGAATACTCAACCGTGAATTCACGGTGGTCGAGTGTGTGTTGTTGGCTACTTGTGGCAAAACTTAGCAGCCAGTGAGACTGCATGATATGCAATCGCCATACCGTACGTCAAGGTCGTTCCGACGGCTTTTCTTGTATAAGAGTACCAAGGGACACGGTGTGACTTCTTACTTCGTTCCGAGGTAGTTCAGTATTTGTGATCAGGAGAAGAGTTAAAGTCGAAGTACCAAAACTAGTGTGCTATTATAATATTATTATATGTACACTGGTACTTTGGGCTTGATTTAAGAAAATATTTGCCTAGTCAATGATTTTATTCGGTGCCTATAATTTTCACACAGTCGACAATCATCCTTTGATGATTCCAGAACCTTTTTCTGATGATTTCGAGTACATCAAAAAAATAATTAGCGAAATCGGTCAAGCCGTTCACACGTGATGCCGCGACCAAGAGAAATAAGGATTCATTTTTATGTATAGAGATATAGAAAGATTACAGTTAGAAGTCTTATTTGTAGAATTTCATTTTTATGTTTTGTTTTAACGGGAATATACCTACTTACATATCAAATCATATTCAACCAATACAAAAATTTATATTATTTTACAAATCAATATCCACGTTTTTTAAAATAAATACTTGTTTTTTTAATATTTCGAATCAAAATGTACGGACCATTTGCTGATTACCAGGAAAAATACGTTAACCCTAGGAATCAGATTCTGTGCGTACAGTTAATAGTGAAAACATTAAAATATTAAGGCATGTACCTATATTATTTTTACTAAATTTAACTAACTTTAAATTTATTTAAATTACTGTTCGTTTAATTAGCTCGATTATCAGTTGTGATGGGATTTTCAGGAAAACATTGCAGATAAGTAGAGCTACGTAGTATGACATTCTTTAGAAATGAAGTCTAGATTTCAAACCTATAAATATATTTTGGATATTATGATTACTTTAAAATTAAATAGGTAGTATGTTTATGAGATATTATAATATGATATTGATATATTTTATGGTTAGCGCTTATAATTCGTATTACCGTAAAGCGGTTATTTTCAGTTTATAAAATTATATTAGGTATTAAAATCGTAGTAGACCTTTTAAATTTAAAAACATTGGAAACAAATATTGTAAATGTAATAATTATTAAGACATTTATTTATTGACAAATATATATACAATTTATAATGTATTAATGTACGAGTATAATGATTCTTACAGAGCTAGTGCTTGTGAGACCCTAAAATCAGTTGTTAAAATCTGTTAGGTGTACACTGTACAGTGTACATATATTATGCATAGCGTACTTTTTTTTATTGTGATCTGTTAATAACGAAAATAATACGATTACTACAAATAATTATTTAGCCCTTATTGTTCAAAGTAAAAATATAAATATAGCCATTATTTTGGCCTGTTAAGATAATACTGCGCTATAATATTATAGAGAAGAATAAAATAATTTATTAAAATCGATAACGCATTCATAAGTACTCACAAGCAAAGTTGGCATACAATATTTTAACCAAAAAGAGCTATTGTCTAAGATCCAATTGTACTGCTATATTCTTTGAAAAAACATGTAGGTAAGTAAACAATAACAAAATATAATATAAATATGACATTGCATAGTGCTTATACACTTGTTCAGATCAATGACTCATGATTTTCACACTTGCGAGTATTTATATAATAACCGCTTAATTTTCCGACTACCTACAGTGGCCTAGCTAGACAATTTTTTCTTGGGTAGGCCTGATATTTTGATGGAATAAGGATTACCAATGAATATTTTTATTAAATAAAAAACATGATATAAAACATTCATTTTTGAAGAAAAGTGGGTAGGGCCGGGCCACTGACTACTTGTTCAAAACGAATTAAAATGTTAAATTGTATAATGATTCATTTTTTTTTTTTTATAACTATTAGAGCCGTAAGAGTATATGATCAGCTATTAGTGAGTTACTATTAAAAATACGGAGAACACAAACGATTAACCTAAGACAACAAGGTGACAAAAGCAGAGTTTATTCATGTCATATGGTTATCAACTTGCGACAATAGGTGAATTTACTATGAAATAGTATGCTGATGATGGTATTATTATTGTATGAACAAGCGAAAATACTTTTTCTATTAAAATGAGTAACGGAGTTTGCGATGTAGAAAACTAACATCGCCGGTGATAAGGAGTGAGAAAATGTTGTGTTACAATAAGATATACGCATGAACTGACATATTTGTAGTGGTGACGCTCCTAATAATATTTGTGTAAAATGCCTGGACGTATGGATCGAAGCATGAAGTTATTTCAATAATTGGTGCAAGGATGCAAAATTCGGATCCGTAACCACAAAGAGAAACCAAATGTAATATATTATTATGGTGATATATACACACATATAATAGCTTTTATCACACGCAATCTGTATACTGCAGTAATATTATTATGTTACACCATTTCAGCCAAATTTCGTCAGCGCATCGTTAAGGAATGAAGCGAAAAACGAAAGAACGTGATCGGTGCTGTATAGGATGTAAAAATTGTATTTCCATAACGTACATTTTTATATATAATTGTTGTTTTCTGAAATACTTTTGTATACACTATACACTTTAAAATAATGGGATTGCTTAAAAAAAATGAAAATAGTAAAATTTTAAATTTTCAAACGCCCATAGAAATCGTCGATAATTTTTATCATAATCGTAAATCGATTACGATAAAACAAACACACTCCAATAACGTATTATTTGTACATTATTTTTATGTTATACATCATTGAGTAACCGAGGTAGACTTAATCATCTATCCACAGACTTCGTTTAATCAGGCAAAGACACACAAGACACTGTTGCGGCTCGGCGGCTTTGGTGTAGCGCGGAACGACGGTCGATGGCGGTACGGGGACTAACGTTTCCGGTGCGACGGAGACGAGAGTAGCAGGACCGATAGCATTACCGACGCGGGAAATGACATGTTTTGGTATCGATGAAGGCGATGACGATTCGTTGGCGGCGGAGACTGTAATACGGATGGAATAAAAAACGTCAGCAGTGCCGAACTTCCGACCCTGCGGTCATTTCCGAATGCGGTGCAGGTGCGCTGCAGCTTCGGCGGCGATCGAAGCGAAGGGCCGAATGTTATATTGTAGAATATCGGACAGTGGCATTTACAAGTGTTAAAATACTCGTATAATATGTTTGTAATTTGTATATTAGACTTTCGGTGAAATATTTATGCAGTCTATACACTTCAGACAACAGCTTTTACCCGGAGATACTGTATATATTGATGGCCTTTTTTTTTTATCATATCTGTAAATAGTCACTAAGAATACGGTTCTAACATATTAATTTGTGAATGTCTTTGGTAGTTTATTTTCCGTATTGAACCTTAAAGTCTTATCGAGGACTGGAAAATTCAAAATCATGGCTTGCTATACGACCGGAATTTTTTTCTCCTCAGTAAAAACCAGCATACAACGGCAAACGACTTCCGAATTTCGATTTCTGCAATCGTAATAACTGCAACATTTGTCATAGATATGTTTTAAAGCTTCATTAACAAACTAGCGTATCTGTATGAAATGATTATAGGTACGTTTTTATATTTTACAATAAATTTACATTACAATTTTTAGAACATAATATATTATATTTATCTATTAAATAATATACTTGAGTATAATTATTGAATTCTATAATAATTCATTCAGTATACAATTGACCCTTAGCATTCTAACTTCTAAATCATATAATATCTTGGTTATCGTGATTTACATATTGTCTATAATTGTTGGTATAAGTAGGTTTTATTCTATTATTTTTTTATTTAAATTACAATCTTATTTCCATCACAAAAGATGTATAAATAATAATTTTTCCCTAAAATATGCAATAAATATGTAATATATGACGCATACAGTCATGTATTGATTGTATTGATATATTATGTATAAGATGATCTTATGTATTATAGTTCATAGTGGAATCAGTAACTTGTATATCAGTTACTTGAATTTCTATAATATTATTAGATTATTTATTAACTTGTGTATAACCTTTAAGTTATTAATAGCGTCTTCAATCATTCAAGGAACAAATACAGGTCTGAGGTCTTACACGCTAATTAACTGATTCAGTGATCCGTTACCAGTTTAAAACGTGTGTAATGATATCGTCAAATACACTAGTAATTTTTTCCTTACATAAAAAAAAAATGCATTCTAACGGTTTCTTTTTTACGATTATGATGCTCGAAATTGGACCGAAATGTGTGTACGATTAAATAATATATTGAATAATATTGATGTTTACCATCTCATAATTAGATACAGCGGGTTGAACAATTGAAAAAAAAACCTAAATCCATTACAAATCTAGTGAACTATATTATGTAATTTCACAGTTACAGATGTACCTATTCAAACAGAAGTTAATTTACAACATTTAATAATTACAATAAAAAAGAAATCACAATATACTTTTAAAATAATAAATTCTTATCACAGCAACTAAAAATTGTATCCTTTTTGACAACTGGCAACTGTACCTATAGTAGGTATTAGACAATTTGCGTCATATTCTTCGTATAATAATATCAGACATATCGCGCATACAAATGTATGTTATATCAAACGCGGTGTCTGTTTTAAAAACTTTTCTATTTTGTAAACATTGCATAATATTTATAAATTAATGATTCTATAAAATTATTATTATGACGTAATTTAATTACAATATTAAGTATCAAGTACACAAAGTTCCCACACAATATATGCTTTATCCATAATAAGTTTGTACTGGAATATTGCTTGGCATCTTGTAAAATATTAGAGAATATAAATTATATAAGCTGAACAACATTTATTAATAATGTATAAAGAATAGGCAAAAACATTAATTAATTTTACGTGATTTAGAGATTTTTGTAATATTAATCAATATTAATCAATAAATGCATTATGGTTTTAATAAATAGTTATAAATTAAGCCTAATAATTGTAGGCTTAACTGCTAGTAAAAAAATATCGTTAAAAGACTGTTAAAATATTCATGCAGATTGTAGATTTAGATGAAAAATAGTTTTTAGTAAAGCCTGTATTTGATTTATATAAATATGCAGTAATCGGATAAGATAATGAAATGATTTCAGAAGCCACAAAAGCCAACAACTAAATAAAATCAATTAGGTATGTATACCTTAATACCTATTTCAGTTAAACAAGTCTAATAACATGTTATGTATCTAATTATTAATTGATTTTTAAATATCTAAAGAATTACAAATCTAGTTAATTTATAACTGTAATAGGTATAAGTATTATTATTAAAAATCTTAAATAGTACTTATCAATATTATTTATGTTTAAATATATTAAATATTAATAACTATAATTATTTTTATAAAATATATCATAATGTAAATTTAAAATTTTGATAGAACTAGGTATTATAATGAACTTTTTTTCTTAACATTTTGGGCATATAAATAAGTTTGTTAAGTTATATGTCGTTTAATGCGTATCTAAATATTGACTATTAAACGGTGATATAATATGGTATTGTTTAAAATGATTCTTTTGCTTTTTTTAATTTTCTAGTTGTTCTAAATTTCTAAAAAACTAAAAATTAAGCAAATGAACAATAATTTATTAAAAAAAAAAAATTGAATATTTGTTCCGGTTACTAAAAATAATTTTTTTTATGCGATAATTGTCTAGTTAATTGGTTAATATTTAAAAAATGTAAGATAAGTGGGGCAAGTGCTCAATATGGCGATTGCATGTTGGACAACATTTTCTGTTCACAGTAAACCATTAGTAATGGTAATTTATATTATATAGACGATATAGCATTATAGCATATAACGGGTCTGTTTAAATTTGTTATATCGGTGTTAATTTGTACATGTAACTGCAATACTGCATCCATCATATACCTACTTATAAGAGTAATATTAATATATTCAAATAGCAATCATTGATCTTAAAAAAATAAAATAAACAATAGATTTAAAGTAACACTACGTAGTCTATTACTAAACCTTAATCTGATCTTTTTTCTATTGTATTTATTAGGTACTGTCTATAATGCTATACTACAACTACACAGTATTGTTATTACTTATTAGTTTATTACATAGTAGTATCATAGTACCTATCGACTATTGCTTAACCATAAATATATTATATATCATTCAAGTTTCAAAAGTAAATGAAATTTTTTTAATGTGGTTGATTAAATTTTTGCATTTTTTTAACCCTAATTATATATTTATAACCATGATATTTGTATGAAAACAATGTACTTTTTTCCAACATTCTTATGTATTTATATGTATTTCCGTTCCTTTGGTATAAACATTATTTGAATTTAATATTACATAATATAAATAATCCCAAAATTATTTAAAGGGTCAATCCGTATTATTTTCAACTTATTCGGATTTAGCACGTATAATATATTAATATATTATATAAGACAAGTATATAATACTTATTATTATTATTATTAATATTTCATTATTTGTATGAAAATAAATTATTAAATAAACAGCCTATCAACATTGATTCATAAATGATATTAAGCATAAAAAAAAACGGTTGTTTATAATGAACAGTAAATATGAAATTAATTTACTAAAAATTTACTTAATTATTATATACATAGTAACGTTCATAAATTGTACAGTATCTCAACAAAGTTTGGGGTGCGTAAAATTCATATTTTGCATTTTGTTTGATATGAATACACCACTTGTGCAGTATATTTTTGCGTGTTAGATAATACATTTTGGTTAGATGGCCTGGGATAATAATAATATGCCCTTATGCGTTACGTAACATGATCATTGTAAAAACACAATTAGAGGTACACACATCAAAAGTGCATTTGGAAGAAGAAAAAACCATTCGTCGTTTTTGTGAAAATACTTCTTGTACATGCGTATATTGTTATAAAAACCAAGTTACCTACCAAAACTAGTATAGTTGTTGTTCCGTTGTGGTGATCCGTTTTGTTGTTTGTAATTTTGTGGGCGTATAACTACAGAGAAAATTTACAAGGATCGTAATTAGAAAGCTGAGATGTTTAAAACCTCATAAGCCCAATATTTTTCTGACGTGCTACAGTCAAAGATAAATGCCCTCCCAAATCACTATTATGTCGGTACTCGGATTTGAACTGGATACATTTGATTTCCAGTAATAGTAATCCAGCTATATTTTTGAAATACCTACTAAATAATAGTAGTATTACTAATATACATTTCTATCGTTGGCTACAAACTCGCACACGATCTAAAATAAAAAGAAGATAAACCAAAGCTATGTTATTATGGATTTTTTTTTCAGGTTTTAGAAACTTTAATGATTTCCATGGTAATTTTAATCGGTATTTTATACTACCTATAATCTATATTTATATACTACGAAAATAAATATATTTCAATTGAATTTTGTCAACTACATAAAATTAAATCATAAGAGACAATCCCGCAATCCCGTTTTAATTTTTTCACCATAAAAACCTCTGTTAAATTATATATTATCTTTGGGTTATTACTTATTATAATATTAAGTTATGTATGCATTTTTGAATAATAATAAAAAAAAGTTTTTATTCTTAATTAATATTCGATTGTAATTCAGTCACTCTCATCACTTTTACTACTTATAATATATTAAATCACGGGCAATCTTATGACAGTTTCATTCATGCTTCAATCTGATTTAAATTAGTCAACAGTTTAAATAAATTTTAAATTTCAATAAAAAACGTGTAGTATTGGTAAATGGTAAAAAATTATTAATACAATTATTACCATATATTTTATTGTACTAACACTTTAATAAGTATTTAATTACCCTAAAAATATATTGTGATCATATAAACCTAAAACAAATATTTTAATGACATATTATGTTAATATTAATATAAATTTTTAACTAATGTAATTTTTTTTTTTTAACTTGCATAGATTATAATATGATCGATTATTTTTTTTCGTTTGAACTATTTCAACATAATGTTTTGTTACTTATATACATATTATTAAATGCCATACACATCTTAATAGTTCGGATAAACCAACAGTAAAAAATAAAAAATTAAATAATGAAAAACTATTCATTTTTGGGTAACGGATTACACTTAAAAAAAAATCGTATTAATAACCTGTTTTGATGATGCCCCATCTAATAGTAATAATATGTATGTAATATTATATTAATACCTATATGTATATTAACTATTAAGTAGGTACACATATAAAATAACTTGGTGTGCCGTTCATCGCGTTGTATTTATAATATTTATATGCATACGTATATAATATTAACTGTTCAAGTTGTTTCCTAAGCTACAGCCCACAGGTCTTAGCCCTTGTCGAATGACCACTTAATATATAGGATCAACATATATTATTATGACCTCTTCTCTGGTCTCGGATCTGACGTTACGACCTACCACTCATACTCATTTATGAATTCTTTCAACCGGTTAACGCCTCTGACGTATATAAATATAATATATATGTATATATGTATAATGAATATTGTTGCTACGCCAAACAAGTTTTGTTATAGGGTGATTTTTTTCATCCTGCGTATAGGTACGTACTTATGAAATGTAAACAACATTGATATACAGTCTTAGCATAATGTCAAGTTCAGTGACATGGATTACGAATATTATTAAAATATGTTTAACGAAGAAGAGTACTTATATTGATAAAGAAGCGTTATATTTTATCGCAATGTAAAAAGAAACACCGCAAATAAAAAAATGAGTGATAATATTTTAGCAATACATATTTTTTTTTGCAGAGAGCTCTTCGGCTTTGGTTGGGATCTCGGAGAGAAGGAAAACGATGTAATCGATCTTATAACAAACGAACACAGAAAAAAAGTAAACTTAAGTAGTATATTTCGCTGGAGTGCATGGATCATTCCTGCAGACTCCGGAGTCCAGACATACATATAACCTTTCTGCCTTTATTGCCAAGACCAGAACGGAGTCTAAGATCGAGTTTGTTTTTTTATTTTATCGAGGATAAAGATCAACCCGACTTTGTACCACATGAACGGGGGTATGCGTAAGTACTTTGACGAAACAATAAGCAAATATTGAGCATTACTGTAGATAAGTCCTTGTTTAAAACACTATAGCTATAGGTACTACATACCTATTAAATTAGTGACATTATTATCATTATTATTTTTATTGTTAATACGTGTGTCGGTCGTGTTATGATAGGCGTTGAAGTCCCTACAATATGATGGTGGAAGAGAAAACCCGTTACTCGTCGTGTGTGAACGGTAGACGGGCCCGCGCCATGTATCGGCGGTCAGTTCGTTCGGTACGTCTGCCGGAGTCGTACACGTGCGCGAAAAAGTATCCGAAATCTCGCGGGGCTGCAATCGTTCGTATCACGTGAACGATTTTTTTTATTTATTTAAAACTGTCATTATTTTTCGTGTTTTAAAACCAACCGACCGGTGGCCGTTGTTCGACTGCACATTGTCGTTATCGCTGTACCTACGGAAAAACGATCCAATAACCATAATTTAATACTGAGTGGTGGATATCATCCCTTACATTAAGATACGATTGAAATTGGACGCACAATAGGACGAGATATACTCATTTTTTGAGGTCAGTATACAAACAATTTTTATTTTACGTTAAAATATAATATTTTTCCTGCATTTACGAAGAATTTTTTGTAAAAATAAATACGTATCTATAGATAGTTACAATATTATGTTCTATTTTATTTTGGCTTAACATTTTGGATTTTAATAATAATAAACAATATAATGTTATTAAAATTAAAAAGCCTTCTTTGTAAAACAAACTACATAAATAATAATTATTTCAAGTTCAATGCTTTTTTGGGAAATTTTTTTATTTTTTTTTTTTACTAAGTTTGAACATTAAGCTCACATGTTCTATTTTTAAACAACCAGAAATATCTTTCAAAGTCTCTCTGATTTTGTAGTTAATGTTATTTATTTATTTGGTATTTTAATTTTATTATTAAATAAATTTTAATACTATAAAATACACATATACTTAATAAATGTTAAATGTTAATATGTTTATTTATCATAAAATATTAACATTAATTTGTTTGTTTAACTACGTGTAAAATGTATTAATACAATATTATACTAATGTGTTAGGAACTATAATTTTCTAATGATTTAAAATTATTTTTGATAAAATGTACTACGATCAAATTATTACTGAATACAATTTTTATGAGTTTTAACATTACACTAAGCTACTATTGCAATTCTTCTTTCTTACTGTAATTTATTAGACTAATGAAAATATATAATAACAATTTAAATAACGTTCAGTAATATTACTTTCATTTTTTGTTTAAAAACTATACTGTGAGACTATTAATCGTATTGTTAAATTACATAACTTAAAATTTCTTAACTATATGTATATTAAGATTTATGAATTTCCGTATATGTTTACCGATATAATACATTTGGATAGTTTTCAGAGATAGAGTTACCTATGTCATTGTTAAAAAAAATAATTTAGGAAGTCGTTGTAGTATTTGATGAATATTTTCAACCTTGATCTATCGTGTTATTTTTCATAGATATTATGAATATATTATATAGATATATGATTTTCATGGGTATTAATAAAACAACTATTGAGCTATTGATTTTAATTATTGTTATATTTTTGCTAAAAAATGAAATAAATAGTTTTGTTGATTTTTATTGCAAATAAAAATAAAATTAAAACAGCGTATTATAACAATGTTAATAGATCGAAACGTTTAAATTAATTCGTTATTAATAATTATTATATATTCATAAATAACATATATTATTAATTATAAAAAAACATTAAAACAATAACTGTAAAATTTAAAAGACATTTATATAAAATATAATTGTTGAATTTAACAAGTGTACGTCTAGATTTTTCAGAGTTTAGATATATACTACTTATGATACTAAATACAAGCCATTTTAAGCAGTAAAAGTAATTAGAAATTTCCATAATATATGTCAAGTTATTATATGTTCTGTAAGGTATAAATAACAGCTGTCATAATGTACATAATACTATATTTATAGATACCTATTTATACAATGTACAACAATTATTTTATACATATATACTAAATTTAGATTAAACATTTTCGTAAAAAACAAGATTGCTAATGAATTAATAAACCATAAAAAATAAAATATGATAGTATCTATAAGAATTTTTATTTATTCTGAATAAATAAAAAATACATCAAATTAATAAAATATAACAAACGATGATCATCATATAAATTATAATTAAGAGGACGCCACACAAACACAATTTATCCATAAATGTTTTTTTTTTTTTATGTAACAAGCTTAAAGTGATAGTATATACAATAGCCTTACCAAATTTTCATATAATTTACAAAATATTTATATATATATAAAAAACAGGAGTTTTATTTTTATCTGTTTATTAAAAATGTTTAAGAAATTTTATAAAAACGCTTTGGCACAGATAAAATTATTTTATACTAGTATTTGTATAGTAGATATGAACATTTAGTACATCTATTGTAAAAAATGAACTTGTAAGCTTGTGCCATATAAATCGCTGTTTTTAAATAATCTCATTATTATAAAACTCCAATAATTAATATTGATATATTATTTTATGACTACTTTTAAAATACTCTGAATTAGAACTTGAGTATATTTAAAATAAATATTTTAAATTTTTGTTCATCACAAACTTTTATAAAAATGGCCCTTATCAGATATCTATCGTCACCTTGATAAAATAAATAATTTAAGCTTATTAAATAATGATTATTCATAACTATTTTATAAAGTGGAATAGAGATGATCAATTTGAAACATTTGAATATATATCTTTTTAATGAGTTCAAGCCTTCAAGGTATGTAATTTTTCTTTTAAACGCAATTTACTACAATATAAATGATAAAAAAAAAATATTAAAAACCATAGTCACGTTAATTAATATCAATAATGTGGAGAGAACTTTCGCCCGGAGTAATGTATATTTCACTTTTGAATACAACGATACATAATAATAATAATATTTAATAATATCGACAACGACTACTATATGAGTTTTACCAATTCGATTTTCATAGTGATTCGAGGTATTAATTTTATCTTGATTACAGTTAATGCCTGAGAATGTACAATGTATAATAATAATATTCGATGGTGTTGTAAACCTAAGCCTTATTATATCGTAATTATGGTGTATAATAATGCGTATATATTGTATAGATCGCCATGACATGCGCTATGTAAACAAACTGCTACCATATTTATACAACACATCATAACAATCATACAGCAATCTAACAGAGGAAATATATATATATTGTGTTCTTATAAAAATATCACAACATTCATAACTCCTGTATTAGTTGATAATGGACTACCGTCAATATAAACGTAGATATCCGTATATATTTTATATTATATATTATTCTATGCGTGTATATACTGTGTAGTATTATTATACGTCCGTTTTTTGACGGATACCGAAGACCCAAATCGACCGTAAAAACGACAGTGTCGATTAGCCGGCCGTTGTAGCAGCATCATCAGCGTGACTATTATACAGCTGAAGATTTGGTGATCTCCTGTCTGTGATTACTCTCGGCCGCACATACGTATTATATACCTGTGTATATACGAGGTGGTCAATTTAATAACCTGCGCTACACTCGCTTCTATAAGTTATTGTGGTTCAAAAAATATATTTTTAAATTTATACCGTTCACGAGGTACTTCTATGATCCATCACGACGTAATTTTGTGTTTTGTATCGTATTAGGTAGTAATTTTTTATTTATAAACGTTTAGAAATCAAATGATCAAAGTATCACAGATTTATGGTACACCTAAATTAAAACAACTAAATGAATGTATACTACATTTATACATAATATATTATATAGCCATATCAATAAATATATATGGTGTGCGTGTGTGTGTGTGTTTGCACAAGTAGATGAACTGCCATTTGCTTTCGTTCATTTTCGGTCCGCGAGATGAAAACGAGGTTTTTACGTCGCACATGTAAACAATGTATATTGTGTTTTACTTGTAAAATATAACATTAATAATGCGTACATATAGAATATATTATGTTTTTTTTTGCGTATGTAAAAGTATTCGATATTTACAGCAGGCAGAAGACAAGTGACTACAATATTGATTATAATATGACGATGACCCTGCGTCTAAACTTCACTGGATATCATATATATCATAAACATCTTCCTCGTCGGTGACCTTCGAAATGCGTACTCATACTTATTACTGTTGGAGACTTTAACGAAAACAGTGTCTAGGTCGTGTTATTCTTTAAATACTGTCACTCGAGATCTTAAGGCGCGCTCGGTGTTCATTATAATATGACCTAAATATTATTATAATACACGCGATATCCGCTTTTTTTCGTCGACCGCCTTGGTGTAGCGTGTGCATAGCGCAAAAATTGTTGACATTACCGTTAGCTGTCCGTACCTATACCGGAATATACAAGACGTAATCTTATGTAGAGAGGTTTGAAAAAAAACCAGTCGCTTAAATTCAAATTGGAGGTTTTAAACGATATTGAAAATACAATAAATCATTGGGTATAGGTTGCTTACATACCAATTATTTTTTGTGATTAATTTCACTGGGTAAAAAAATCTTGTTTCGCAACGATTATTTTTGACTATACATTATTATTTATAATACGTTATTATAATAATATGTTTTATTGTTTTTATTTATCTTATTAATATTATTTATCGTAAGATTTTTCTTCTAATGGTGTATTTAAAGTCGGGAATGATTCGCCGAACCCTATAATAATAAAGAGATAAAAAAATAAAAAGTCTTTAATAGTAGTTATATAGAAATTTATATCCATGGCTAGTAAAACTATTTTCTCATTAAAATTAACTTAAGATCATTAAAGGCTAGAGTCCAAAAATTCTGATAATGTAATATAAATAAAAATAAATTGTATTTGCATCATTAAAGATAATTCTAATATTGTGAAAATACGAAACAAATATTTAAAAATTAACATTATCGGAGTTTTTTTTCAAATAATACCTAAGTTCGCCATACATCGAATAATGGATATGAATTTTCAAAATTTTCAACCCACTCCTCCATTTTAAACTATACAAATAAATAAAAAAAAAATGGGGTTTCCATCCATTTTTTAGTAAATATTTTAATTTTCACACTTTTCTTTTTTAGATATATAGAACGATGTACTTGTGAATATTCAAGCCTATATGAGTAATTCTCACGAATCCTTGTTCTTTAAAAAGACGTAAATGAAAAATAACACATTGAACAGTTGGTGTCTCTGGTCCGTTTTGGGTTGTAAAAAATATGTATAGTAGTTATTATAGGTACGTAGTTTATAATATTCGTTATTGTCACAAATTTTTACATTGATAATACTAATGAAGTTGGTAAATGTATGGTAGGTATTTATACAAGTATCATCGTATAATAGTTGCATTACATTATAATATATTCAATACAATTAGCAATTTTAAACTAAAGTAATTCTTTTTTAAATTTGTTTTATCAAATTGGTTACACACAAACACACCCTCAAGTACGTTAAAGTTTGACATTTCATTATTTCCATCTTTGCCGTGTAAAAATATCAATGTGCACCTCTTTGGTTATCGTGGAAATTATAGGTTATTTCTAACAAAAACTCGTTTGAAAATCGTTATTCTGCTTATAAAATATGTAAGATGTAATAATTTATCAGTAGAATCAGTTACGGATGCAAAACGATGCATTAAAATAATTTATGATGGCACTGTCACCGGCGGTGAAGATTCATAACAAACAGCGATTATGTATTATAATGTATAAATGATAGTATAAACTTATTTGAGTACTTACACGTAAATCATAATATTTAAATGTAGATTAATGAGTTAACCTGCTTAATCAGTATTAAGGTTGAAAAACGGTAATATAACGCATTCACACGGCATAATTAAATAATGTTTTTAAAATCATACGCAAACAATGAAGTGCGCAAATCTAACAGTTAATACAATATCTACGACTTTAATATGCTATAATAGTATAATATATACCTATTACCTATATATTATATATAAACACAAATGTCAAATTAAACGTTGTAGATATGATACAAAAAAAAAAACGGTTTTTCACACGATAGTATAATATCATTATTCAATAAATATATCCAATATGACAATACATACATATTATATAATATATAAAGATGTGTGTAATAAAATGTATGCGAATATATATGCGTCATTCCGTTGTAGAAATTATTATTATCGGAATGATTTTTGATCGGTACGAAAAACAGATTGACGTAACTGTCGTAACACTATAAACTATGATTACGCAGACAAATATAATTCAACACACGTTTATTATAAAATTTATGATATCTTCGTAGGTTACCTATATATTGATTATTGGCTATGTAATATACATATCATACGATGTCAATAACAGTGATCGTAATACATATTTCATATTATATACATAATGTATATAATATATTATTATATTAAACTATACAGTCTGTAAAAAAAAAAAAAAATCTATACGTGAGCAGGGGTATACAATAAGTGATTTTTTAACACATCTAAACATAGTAATAATATTATAGTATCGTAATAATTCAATCGTAATAATGTATACTAATATGCTATAATATATTATATTATACATAGCATAATGAAGATTATCAACGTTTCCTCGTTTTATATTATATCAGGCTGACGAGAACCGGTCACAATTATTATTATTATTATTATTGGCATAATATAATGTGCGTTAAAAAATTTAGGTCGTAGGTATTCAGGATACGCGTACATATTATAATATATTATAATGTTATATTATCAGTTATTATATGAATGCCTTCGACGATGGGGTCGGCCGAGCACCGGTCCGCAAGTGAGCTTATCGTCGGACAGTCATCTGCATACCCGTCCGAATGCCGCGGACGTGTGTGCCGTGTGCGCGTATACATATAATTTAATATTATATTATCTTTAATGTGTTATTTGTGTTTGTGTGTGTGTGTGATTTCAGTATTATATACACTTAAGCGTACACTAGAGACGTGTTTTTGCGCTGGGAGATTTTAACGCGCCGGCATTCCGTTCGAATAATAATAATAATATTACTGTATAGCGTGTATACCTACATTGCTCACGTTATAATAATATGTTTGACCCCGCTGTATATTAACTTTTATTCTAATTCGTTTATTTACCTATTTTTTTTTTTTTAATTTTTTAATAAATTACCAATAATGAAACGTGACGAATTAATAAATTTCTATTTTCTCGGATAGATTATAATAAAATATTTTATTATTACCTTATGTTTTTCGTGTGTGTTTTTTTTTAACGTGTTATTATCGTTAATGTATTATTAATTACATTGTTAAATTATAATTTGATTTTCATAAAAAAAAAAAAAAAAAATTGAAAGAACGTATTCATAGAATTTTATTTTTAATTTAATATAGATATTAGATACAAATAATACGTATTACAGCTTTATGTATTGGTAACCAGCTACAGCTATTACACTATAAATTTTTTTCAAAAAAAAATCTGGATACGTCACTATATTCAAAATATGTAACTTCCATAAATTAATTTGTTATTTCGTGTCTTTATATGACTCAAAACACCAAAATAGGTACTTATTAACTTGGAAAATGAACTTAAAATATATTGTAATAGTTTAAAAAATTGAATAATAATAAATTTAAAAAAAAATCACTGTAGCAAATGAGCTGTTGAAATTTGAGGCACTCGATGCATTATATATTGTTCAGTATGTCTATCTGCAAGTCCTTGATACCATTGCAAAACGGTATAAAGATCGCTGCCTGTCACGAATTTCTTATATAATGTTATATCGAATTCGTTGCGATTGGAACGTTAGAAGTATGACTATATAATATCTTAAATGCGCTTACTAAGTGCCTAATTGTCTAACTACATCTAATGTAATTGTAACATATTGTCGTACCATACAATTATGACCTACAGGTTGTCTTGGACACACGTCGTTATCTTAAACATTTGAGCATTACATATATTATGCATAACCAATATGCTACTGTAGACGCTAGGTAATTAATCAAAACCCGTTCAAGTTTTCGAAACGTAACTTTGACTTTTCTCTACTGTCATGTGCAAGAATATAATATGTATCATTTTATGATCGTAACCCGCGCAGGTATCGGTAATTCTATCAGTCCACTAGAATATTACAATAATATTATCTTTTCCAAAAAATATATTTGTTGTGATTCAACATCGTAAACTTGATATTTGGATGAACAACAACAATTTTTGAAACTCTTGAAAAAAATGTACTATATATATGTGTGATGTGCTATTTTGGGATTCTACAGAATAATTTGCTTGTCAATACACCTCCTAAGTTATTGTGTTTAAGGTGTGTATTAAAAAACCAAAAATATCATATTTTGTATTTTTTTTTTTAAATTATATTGTTTTTAAAATAAATATTTATAATTTGTTTAATATGACATACGATCAATGTTATTTAGGCTTAAACTGTAGACTAGGTACATGTAATTACACCACTAATCTATGACATTCAAAATCCATGGACGGATATACGAGTAATTCGTATTGTTTGCAAGTCGTGTAACTAGATATACTTTAGTTTATTGTAAAGTGATATACTCCACTTTATAACAAAATTCACGTCGGAAAGCCAGTAATGGGAATTCAGTATTTTATTTTTCCCATCATCAGTGTCAAAGCTACAAGATTGTTAGAACACTTTTACAGACGAAAAACACCAAAAAAACCGCGATTGCATCACATTAGAGAGGTTTGAACTGCACCAGTGCGCCGCACACACGTCTATATATAAGTACATATTATAATATATTATTATATGTACGCGTTTTTTTTTTTTTAACGGCAGTATATAATATTATGTTAAGACGTTAATAATAATCATCATAATCATAGCATACGTTGTGGTCGTACAACTTCACACGCACCCGAATTACTGTGTCCGTAAAAATACTAATCAACGATATACGTACCAATATCGGGCTATACAACTGACGAATGTAGACCGAGACCAATTATTCGACTCGTACAACTGTTTTTGTCATCGATAATAATATTATAAGACATAAATATTAAATATATATATATATATATGATATAAATACCTACATAATTCTTTTATTTTTTTGTCTATTTTTTTCCATCCTCCGAGACAATGACCGTAATAACTGCACACAGCACGCAATATTCTATATACACACACTCACACTGGTTAAAGTCATGGGCAGCTATCGTGTACATGGTATTATATTATATATCTATTAATGTGACATTTGTCCGATGGAGTATCCGACTGCGAAATTCGTTTATCGACGTCTCCCCCGTGGCTGCGTTGCAATTGGATCGATCGTATATAAGATCGCATCACAATAAACGTACACTATTATACACATAATTATCCAAATCGAATCGAGCAACTGCGTCACAAGTCGGCGGCCATCTGCGTACAAAAAAATTAGCACACTCATTGAAGTGTCTCAGCAGTTCGCTTCCCACATAGATTATAAAATCGAAAAACAATACGGCAAAATTACGACAAATTGTCGGTTAATTATACATAATGTAACATATATAATATATTATTATACGGCGTATTGCCGTCGCGTAGTCGAAGATTTATTTTCGTCGCGAAATATTTTATAGGAGGAAGCTAAAGTTATATCCGACAGAATTTTTTAGATTATTTTGATAACTGGTAGCAATTGATTTTATAATATTATGTTATACGCTACCGTATCTAAAGTAGAGATCTTCAAAGCAGAAGATTTCAGTAGATTCCTGCAGTAATTATTGGTGTTTGAGAACATCGAATGTCATTATACGAAAACGTATATATTATACTATGTTGATCTATACAAATACGTGATATGATGACATCTTATACCAAGTTATTGGTTATTACTTATTACTTATCGGTATTAATTACTTTTGGAAGAAATTGAAACAACGATAAGTGTAGGCATATTATATACCTAATAAGAATAATATTTCTCACAACTAATATTATAATACGTCCTAAATAAAACTACTCACGAAAGTTTTCAAAAATCTAAAAACACCTGTACCTAGTTGTATTCTTGGATTATTTATTATTTTCGCATAAAGCTGTTGTTGTGTGTAGTATACGTTTAAACATGATAAAATTTATAATTTCTACGAACAATTTAACTTATAAAAATAATTGGAAATCGGTAAAAAAAAATAGGATTATCTTTTCAGTTTAATCATAAAACTAAATGTTTTATGATCTATGGACACCAACTATCTCAAGTTGTTCTCACGCTTATATTTTTTTTTATTTTATGACATAGTTTTTCACACGATCTAAAAATACATTATCGAATAATTTCTATAATTTATTTTAAATAAATTAAACATAAATGTAAACATTTTATAGAATATTTTAAATGATTTTAAATATAACTCTATAATTAAAAAATATGAAGATAAATAAAATTATTTAAAACTATTATTGTGACTAGTTTTATATTATTGGTTTATATCAAACTATAACAATTTGTATGGTATATTTCAAAAATTTCAGTTTTTAATAATATTAATAAGCGAAATTACATTATTGTACCTATTTAATAAATACGATATTTTGTGTGAGTATAATCCTTTAAACTTACAAAGTTGATAATAACTACAATTATATATTGTCAATTGTCATCACTATTAGTGTACATTAAATAAGCAGATTTTTATACAATTTTAATATTTCTAGTTAACTCGTGTGATATGCTAAATATCTAACACGAAATGAAAATATTTAAATTTTAAAATAAACTAAATAGATAGCCAATTAAACTTGTATAATTTATTAATTTTTAATTTAATTATTTGTGTTCTAAAACACTGACGGTTTTCCTACACTATTATTAATAATAATAATTTATTATTATAACGAATTAACTACTACAACTAGTTTGTTAACAATTTTATTATAATTACAGTGTAGTTTTATTATTTCGTGACTGAAAGGACTCACTTATACCTACCTATTCGTAAGTGAGCAACTATAATAATAATCACTGTTTATGGTCTATAAGTATTTATGCTTTAAAGTTTACATACCTACTAAAATATAAAATTAACGATTTATGATAAAATTCAATGTAATGCATTTTCATAAATTGTATAAACTTATTATTGATAACATATAATTAAAATTGTGCTTAATCCATAACAAATTTCACATAAACAATTTGAATGATTCGTTAAAATATATCTCTAACTATAACCATTATTATATTAATTATATTAAGTATATAATTTTTAACTTAAATATTACAGTTACAAAAAATACATAACGTAAAAATATTTACATTCAGTAAATACTTTTGACTAAAAAAAAAAAATAACGTCAGAAGTAAGACCTATACCTATATTAATATAATATTATTGAGTACTAAGGTAATAATTATTCTTAGTATTCTTAGTAAAAAAAACCCTATTTCGTTAATTAATTGTTATAACCAGATTAGCAATGGTGCTTTTCAAAGCAGAACATTTATCTAAAAAACCATTGATTTTTTTTTTTTTATTCATTATTGTTTTAGAACTAGGTAATAGAGAATTTTTAGTATATGAATGCTATAGGTATGGAAAATAATAGAACAGTATAGATTATTAATTCTATTGAAATATAGTTTATAGCACTAAATATATTTTTATAATGCTGTTCATTACAACTGACGTTTTGTCAAAAAAAAAAAAAAAATAATAGTAATAACAATAAATGAGACATTGATTTCATAATTTTTTCTGAAAAATGAATTGTCTTATTAATGCTTTTAAAATATTGTATTACTTTAATTTTCATGTTTTTATATTTAACTCAGTTTTTTTTATTTTTAACATATCGCCTTATAATATAACACTTATTATCCAAGAAACGATGATTGAAACGATGCGTATGGCTAATAAGGTCGACTCTTTTTTGATAATAGTTATTTAAATTTGCTTAATCAGTAATAGTTATAAACCGATTTTATATTTTTCTATTATTATAATACCACCAAATCGATTATAATTTTAAATTAAATTGCTTATTTGCTTTGTCTGTTTTGTTCGAAAACATGAATAAAAAAATTCGATTTAAAATCTGATTTTAATTCGTGGAACATTGACGTTCTGAACAAAAACGTTGTATGTTATGTTTTAATGATGGCGATTCAAGTGCACACATTAATAGCATATACCTGTAATGGTTCCGGTGCTCGTTCAGCAACGTGGAATGACATCTGAGCTTCGTGTACCTAAATCAGGAAAGGCGTATACTGATAAAGACCTTGTCCCGTTCACCGCTATTGCTTATATACCTATATACTTATCACGTACATAATACGTATATGTATATTATATACATATATATATATATTTTTTTGCAAGACGATTACATAGCATGGCTTTAAATTAGAATTGGTTGCTGCGTTGCGATCATTTTTTACATTTTATCTGTGAAACCAAATAAAGATATGTAGTCGTATTAAACGCGAATAGTCGTATCACGTGATGCGCGTTGTCCGTTATAACGATTTACTAATATTTTGTTATTGTTTTTTTTTCTTTACTTACAGACATGACTTGTGGCATAGAATGTATCGACAAATGGCTGACGAAAGCGTTTTACAGACTTGGCCTAGTGGTCGCCAAACATCCCGGGTACTTTCTTATGGTGCCTGTATTTTTGACAGCCATCTGTATCACCGGATTTCAGCGAGTAAAATTCGAAATTGATCCTGAATATTTGTTCAGTCCCGAACATGGACCTGGCAAGACCGAGCGGGCGATTGTCGAGAGTTATTTTAAGATGAACTATTCGTCACTTTTTAATCCGACGCGGATCACTAGACCAGGTACAGAAAAGACATATAATATGTTTACTTATACGTATTTGTTTTTATAATTTATAGCATTAATTAATTTACATTTTTGATCATGGCTGAGACATTTCCTATGTCGATTATTACAATCAATTGTTTTTAAGTGAATAAAATTAATACAAATTATAAACATTTAATCCATCAATAGTCATTTAAATTTTAAATATATGTTTTATATATAATAATAATAAAAATTATATTTTATTAATTCGTAATGAACACTTTAAATATGTATAAAAAAAAAAAATACTAAAATATAGAAGAAGTCTGCAGAGTATAAATTTAAAATTATAACGCCGTTCTCAAAATTCTAAAAGAATAAATTAAGAAAGAGTTGTGTAAATTATTTTAAATAAGAAATATAATACAAAGCTTACGAAATATACAATTTGGACTTACTTAGATAATAAAAAAAAAAGGTCAGAGAACAATGCATTTTTAAATTAATAACATCAGTTTAATTCAATTATACAGTTATAACGGGACATTTTAATCATGAAAGATATTTTATGTGATTCATATCAATCTCGTCTAAAGTAAATAATAATAGTTTCTGGGTAGCTGTCACACAAACAGCAAATTATTAATTATTTTTTCAATATATGTAATTTCTATACAATGCATTTTATTCCATAGAAATAGTTTATCTTTAATCTAACATTAATACAGGATTATCAAAACAATTTTTAAACACATTTTGGGATATTTATTTAAAGCATCAAAACACAATATTATGAATTCATTATAGTATGATTGAAAGTGACATTAAAAATGAATTATATGGAACGTTTAAATGGTTAAAGTTTTTATGTACATTCATTATTATACCTAGATTTATATTATGTAATGTAGGTACTTTAAATTTCAACTATTAAATATTAAACTATAAAACGATAAAAAAAAACCACAGCATAGTATATTATTAATTTAATTATAATTATAATATTGTATTTTAAGAAATAATATACTGTTTAGTGACTATTGTTTACTGTACTAATGGCAGGTACTTAATATAAAGAATTAAAATCTCTAAAAGTTTAAAATTTTGTTTGAAACCAAAATAAAATGTATTTTATTCACATCATACTTTCTCTATAATTTATTATCATTTTATAATATTTCAGGTCGATTTGGTCGAGTAATTGTTATACCTAAACAAGGTGACACTATGTTATCAGTTGAAATATGGAAAGAATTACGTATACTTGACGATATTATCAGAAATACTTCGATCACTTGGGGTCCAGAAAACACTTCATATAAGTATGATGATATATGTGCTCGGTGGATAGACCAGTGTTTTCCGAATGACATCTTAAATCTAGACTACGTAATGAACGATGTAGTCAATGGCAGCTTGAAGCTGACGTTTCCTATCATGTTCAATCCAGTTACGTGGGACGCGCATACATTTCCTGTTTACTTCGGCGGTACTGAAATAGATGAAGATGGATTGATTACAAGAGTACCAGCGTTACAACTAGTTTATTTCTTAACAGCTGATACTAAGGCACAAGACGAAAGGTAACAATGAATTTAATTAAAATTTCACTTGGTTCTTTTCACCGAAAACTGAAATTTCATTATTATAATAATAAAAATTAATTTCGACCATAAATTTAATGATTTAACTCGCTTACATTTACTATAGTATCGCGAGTACATATTTATATTCTTTTTAAAGACATTTTACGATTATAGATTTGGAAATTTTAGCGGAATATTGTTTAGTGTTATGTTGTATGATAATATTATTATTTATAATTTTATATTCAATCGCTTTCAAAAACGTTTACT
>VUJU01002335.1:0-38672 GCA_009835225.1 Aphis craccivora
TTCCATCTCAAATGTTTTATCTGAATTTATTTCCAATTTCAACTCTTTAATTGCCCCACTAATTAATCTCCTTACGAAGATCGTTAACAAGCGTTTCTGTCCGTAACAATTGGGTTTTTTCTCCTATTTATCTTTTCATTGTATATCAGACTATATCTACAATTTAATTATCTATATTACTTTAGTATATTATATTATATATAATTTGTAATCTTATCTATTGTATACATTTTGTTAAGACTAACTATAACATCATTAATTTTATATGCTATATTTATATTGTAATTGTTGAGCCATAATAGTCGTCGACTGAAGGCTAATAAAAAAAAAAATAAAAAAAAAAAAAAAAAAAAAATAAAAAGTCTATAGCTGCATATTACATATTATTTATTTTTTTAAATGTACTCAATACATACAAAATATTACTGATGGCCAGTAAGTACAGCAGTTCTCAGTAGTTTCTAAAGCTGATAAATGATAATGAATAAATTTACATTTTTTTTTTTTTAAATTATTTTTTAAAGATAATTAAATAAAGAAATCACTATAATACAGGCAAAATATAAAACAAATGCATTCAACCTGAAACAAACATTCTGATGGAATAAAATATAATAATTCACATAACTAACGACTAAAATGCATTTTGTTGTGAATACACAAGAGATTATCATCAAGACAACCAAAATTAATATACATTTATCATATTATAACTATAATCTTGTAATATTTTAATAACATTGTGAAAATTCATTAAGTATCGATAATACTTATGATAATTGTTTACAATAATTAACCATATTAAAATCAATAGACACCTCATAGTCAAAGATCATTTGAGAATATATAAATTAACTATAAGGTATCATATTGTTCTATGTGCAGCAACAATTATATGTGTCTATCAGTCTCTAATTATGTTATATTGTATTTTGGATGATTTATGAGTGATGTGCATTCGTTCATGGTTAGCTACAGCTGAAGCACTTTTCAATTCCATTCCACAATAGCTACACTGGAAATTCACTGAACCTTTCGTTTTAGTATGATAGAAATTGAAATGAACTTTGGCCCTGTCTTCCATCAAAAACATCTTGCTACACACCCCACACCTATACTTTTTTGGTAAATCATCATGTTGTATTTCGTCATGATCTAACAAATCACAAAATCTCGAAAAAGTCTTATCGCACAAGTGACATGTGTAAGGTGACCTCTTTGATGGCCTCAACGATGTAGACTCCGATAAATCCCTGTCTTTTTTGGTCGGATGTGTTTGCTTTACATGTCGCTGTAGATCAGATACAGTTAAAAAAATTTTGTTGCATTGATTGCATTCAGTTTTTTTGTTTAAATCACGATGTCTGGCAACTGAATGCTCTTTTAAGTGTACAAATTCATCAAATTTAGCACTACAATAATAACATTGAAATTTTTCTTCCGCATCATCAATGATTTGCTTATTTTTAAATTCATCATTATTGATCTGAAAAAAAATAATAAATTAATAACATTGGCAAATATAAAAACTGATTTTTTTTTCATATAAATAAAACCATAAAAAGAAATAAAAATAACTTATGATACATTTAATTTAAGACAAACTTATTTTTATAAAGAAAATTATATTAAGTATACTTATTGGATATCTGGTGTTAATAGAAATAAATAAGACCATTATAATACATACAAAGTGATTATACATTTAATAACGCTAAAATTAATGGAATTATTTAATTTTAGCCAATACAAGTTATGATATACCTAACTCATCCTAGGATATTGTGTGGTTTTGTCAAATCAGGCAATTGTGGCCATAAACAAACTATAATTTTTGGTTAGCAGATGCATGAACTCATTTCCTAGTTTCTTGCAGATTTCAGATCGTTGATAAACAAAAACCCCAACAGCCGGTCAAGTGTCTTTTCTACCTTATTTTATGATGTAACTATGTAAGTCTTTTTTTTAAAAAACTTGTTAAAAATACTCACAGTGTACTGCACCAATTTAAGTGTCATTTAACATCTTTTACACTTTATGCTAAACAACACCTAATTTATGTCATACTTTGTTAATCAATATATTATTAATTGGTCAGAATTACCATTAAACTATTTGCTTTTTATCAATACAAGGATATATATATATATATATATATATTATTTTATAATTCTAGAATTCTAACTTAATATAACATAATAAATATTTTAATTATTACAAATGATATTAATTAGAAATCACAAAACATTTGTAGGTAATTTAAGATTTAAGCTTAACTATAAAAGTAAATAACTTGATGTATAAAATACCTTAAATGATGAAGATCTATCGTTGAAAACCTCCAAATAATCATCACATTGGATAAAGTCATTGTCATCAATTATCATTGACTGAATATCCATGGATTCGTCTCTGCCAAATTTTGAATTTGTATCTACAATATCCTGGTGAACTTCCATGACATGCACCGACAACTCATATTCATTAGGAAAAATATTATCGCAAGATATACAGCAATGATAGTCCACTTCATCGATTAGGTCCGACATAAGACTTACAGTTGATACTGGCTAGAAATCAATTAGTATGAGAAATATTATTCTAGATACATTTTAGGAGGAAATTAATACCTCTTTTTTGACCAAATCTGAGTTGAAATTAATTTCCTTGAGCGCATCTTCACTCTGTTTTTTGAACATCACCCAATCTTGTACGCGATCATAACACTCGTTGCATATATGTTTTGGACCGACAGAATCTTTTGTGATCTGCAACCACAGCAAACGCAAAGTCAAAATAACGAAAATAAAAAAAAGAGAGGAATAAAAACGATAAAACAAATATCAAATTATCGTTACATCTAACCACTTGGTACCTTGATTTGCAGACAATTCATCACGTCTTTGGCCAAGTCTGGATCGGAAGCCATGAAGATCGGAAACGACGACTGAGTTTGTCGCAAACAGAATCTGCAGAACAACATATCGTCGTTTTCTGTGTCCATATCGCAGTAGGCGGTCGAGAATTCGTCACCGAGTGAAAAACAATCGAACCGCGCGATACCTTCATAACACGTCAACGATCATCACGATCGGATTCACGGGTTGTAGATCAAAAGCACCAATGATTGATAAAATATATTATTACAAATATAATTATTTTTACTAATTAACAATTAAGTAAGTACTAAATACTAAATAATAAATAATAATGAATTTTTAATGGTCGTTGGCAATCGGTGTCGGTCTTTAGTCTTTACATAGATAAAAGATTTATCAGACGTCTGACCAGGGGGTATATTATAATACTACTATTATATAGGTACAATATATTTCTATTGTGATACCCAGTTCTTCCGGAGTGATAAGAAAATAAGTTATTAAGTTATCACGGTATAGAGAAGATAACTTACTTTACATCGTGTAAGTTATTAAGTTTCTTGAATTTATCAATTTCAAAACTGCCAACTTCGAAAAGTAAAAATCCCAATGGTTTTCTCACAACTATGATACCAACTTAATACCAATAAGTAGAAAATTATATTTTTATTAACTTTCAAATTCAAACATCGTAGGTACCTACACTCTACAGTTCAACGATTTAAAAAACTAATCTTACGAGTTGTTTGCGAGTAAACGGTTTGAAAATTGAAAAAGATCATCCTATGTTAGAGGCCAATTTGTCATAACGCAACAGTAGATATTTGCCTTCGAGACCGCCGCAAGTCTAAGATTAGTCACAGAGGATTCTATTATATAATACGATCACGAATCGAGTCCGGACAACGCAAGATGCTCATCTCATAGATAGTAATTAGTAGGTATATTTAAATGGCTTGTCATTAGTTCTTAATATTTTTCATTTAATGATAATATTATATGTACATTGTACATCTCTTATTGTACTTTTGAATAAAAAGTTAGTTTGAAAAATATGTATTATATTTTGTTTCCTACTCGCCAAAAAAAAAAAACAACTCTTAGTTATGCCATTGTAACAATATTATTATTATATTATTTTAATTCTTAAAATTGTAGAAGTATTTTACTTTTTTATATAACAACATAATACACATAACAAATACAGTTTTGATTTCATATTCCAAAGCAGAATATTTTTTCAAGTACCTACCTATTTCGGTAGGTAGTAGCATTGATTAAATATATTTAATCAATGGTAGTAGGTACATAGAAATCGAATTTTGGATGATTCATTTATGAGTTATAACCACAGATATATAATACTTAAGTAATTAATTTAAGTAATTATTGTGATTTAAGTAATTGTTTTAAATTTTAAATTTCTAGCTATAAAAATTTAAAATTTTAAAACTTTTTAAATACAAAATAATTTGAAGTGAAAAGCTAGAGAATTTAAATGTACTAGCTATATGAAAAAATACTCATACAGCGTACGTAGCATACGACACCGCTACCAATTAATACTCTTACCTTCTATAATAATATTATCTTAGCTGGGTCATTATGCCCTCGATTATTTCTAATCGTCTGTTTTAAATATTCCTTCAGGTGTGCAGGCAGAGTACTGCCTAATACACTATACACTAATTTTTCGAGTGCATTGGTGTACCTAGTACAATAATTGGCAACAGTCTCCAAATATTTGACTAGGTGTTGCATCTGATGATTTCAATTTCTTATCATTGAAACCATTAAATGTTTCACTTTATAGCTACACCTGCAATATTAAATCGTCATTTCCCTCGTGCGCGTGATCATTGTTTAAAGTTCAAAATGTTGGATTATCTATATTTAAGCATATTTTTAAAATACATGAACACTTCATTGAATTATATTTTGAACAACACCAACGAATAACGAAAATTCAAACATTTTTTTTTTTTTTTTTTATAATGTAAATGACCTTAACATGCAACTTTATGCTATTATGTGATTTTTATTAACTCCATTTTTAAAGACACTTTGTAGTAAACCAATGGTCCAATACAGTCAAATGTCAGTACTGAACACAGTTTATTCGCAGTAGGACTATATTATAATGTGATCGCAAATCGCAATAGCACCTATTTAATATTTATTGAAATCGAAATTAGTTCATTATCTCAAATCGTATAACCTATATTGGTATCTACGACCTACCTGTATAATTGGACAATTATTATATTATTATAATATATAGTATGTGATATTATCTTCATGGGCGGATAAGCCTACCGGGAAACCGCGGGCATTTCCCGGTGGGCCCCCCTTTCGTATTTCGGCAATGGGGCCCTATAATATTTTGTAATTACAATAAAATTTTGAAATATAATATAAATAATGAATAATTATCTTATATGATATAAGAACTATTTAAAAATTGAAATTTTATTTTAAGACTTTATACGCTAATGCGAGTTTTATGTAAATTTATATATATTTGTTCTACAAATGAAATTCCTGATGATATAATAGTAAATGATTTGGTGTTCATTAAATATTCACCTATCACTTTGATAGACGTTGAAAAGAGCTTTTCTATCAAAAAAAAATCACTAGTGGATAAGGTCGTTTTTATTCTAAACTCTTAAAGAATCTCAGGTGATTCTGTGTATAACAGTTCAGAGTATACAGGTAAATATTAATATACGATCCAGATCTATTAAAATAGTTAAATATGTATCTATAAGGAAGTAATTATTTTATCAGATTAAAAGAAACCCGAGTTGAAATTTGGACAATGGAAAATTTATTTTAATAACTTCTTTCAATTTAATTCATTTAATAAAATATTATAAAAAATTTATATTTATTAAAAATAAAAACAATTTACCTGCTTTTTTTAGTGCATTATTTAGAATTTTTAGGGCATTGAAGCATTTTTTAAGGTTTTATAGGGCATTAAATTCCAAGATCTAATTATATCTATTACTGTTCTGTGGTCTTTTACAAAAAATTCTTATCAGCTATCTGCTATTGGTTATGTTAAGGAAGTTGTCACGGTTGTGACTGGTAAGGTGGGTAACAACTCACAAATATGTTGTTATAGATACATATTTTTTCATGTGGGGGCCCTTTTTAAAATTTCCCGGTAAGCCAAAAATGGCCTATCCACCCATGGATATCTTCTATCTTATACCAGAACTCCAACAAGTAGGTAACAACTAACTGGTCAGTTGGAATTACATCTTGATCAAGTTCAGGCACGTACACAAAAAAAAATTTCAGGAGGGGTTCATAAAAAAATGTACAATAGGTAATTAATATTTATCGACGAAGATGTTATATAAATAAACAACACAACTATTAATTTTCGGGGAGGTTGAACCTCCAACCCCCCCTGTATTCGTGCCTGATCAAGTTTATTTTGAGTGTACTATAGCATGGGACTATTAAAGAGTGTACAGTTAAAAATACAGAAAGTTTAACCATCGGTATTTTTTTCCGCAATTCACGTAGAAAATAACCGAAGAGCTGTTAAATTGTGCTTCATTATTTTATCCGAAATTTGTATGTTTACATATTACGTTGTACAGTGTAATAATATCCATGCACCATTTTATAATATACCTACTACCCCCAATGATCTCAGGTCACAGAGCAACATTAATGCTTCTATATATAGGTATTTGTTAAGAAATTAGTTGGTAAATAGTATAACACTATAATGTAATAATTCTTATTATGATTTTTAATAATTAAAGCACATGAATATAAATACTTATATTATCCAATTGACACTTCTAAAAATGTCTATACACTCTCAATATGATAACGTAGGCAAATGCTTTTTTGTTATTAAATGTACCTAAATGTTAAATCATTTTTTATTCTTTAACAGACAGGAATTCTCGTTCACCTGCTTGCCACTAGCATTGAAATAAGTAATAACATAATATGATATAGGTAATAGGTATTGATATACATACATGTAACTGGTATTCTTAAAATAATCAATTCATAAGAAAAATAAGCGCACTATGTTGTGAATTAGATAGTTTAATAAATTAACGGTTTATTGTTAAATCTTCATTAGGTACCTATGTAACTAACACTTATAATATTATTGTTATTACACTTGAGTGTACATAACATTGTTATGATTGATTTTCATATTGTTTTAGTATTTTATTCTATTTATGACTTATGTGTTATGTGTTAGCTTAATAGCAATACAATGCCTTGCATATTCGAAAGATCCGTAACCAGTCAGATAAATTTAACTTTTAGATAGGTATTTATAGACGACAGTTGTTTGACACAGTTACACAATTATTACATACCTACATTAAATTATTAATAATGTACTATAATATAGTTATTATACTTATTATTAATTAATATGCAATATTAATTTTATTATTTAGTTTTTAAGAATTGGTTCATGATTGGTTAAAACTTAGAAATATTACTACTAACTAGAACAAATTGTATTTATTTAGTCATCCAGATTCGTTGATTATATATTTGCATAAAATCATACTAAGTAGGTACCACCTAAAATTGCCAAAGAATCGGTTCCTTAGAAGAATTTTCATAAATAGCCAATATTCACCAAGCTCTTGCCTTGTCTTTGATCTTATAGTTTTTAAAGATAGTTGTGTTTATTAATTATGTATAACTGTATAAGGCGTATAACTATAATTCACTAAGATAACTAGTACCTATAGGTGTAGGTAACTGGTAAGTACTGTATACAGAATTCAAGATGTATCAATACAAATTTCAAAGTTTTACAATTATCTGTTTATAAATAAGAAGTAAACCATACGTCATATTTTATCAATATTGAAACTAAATTAATACCTAATTATTTTTTCTAAAAAACCTTAAAATTATCAATAAAATGATTTTAAATTATTCTTGCGCGGCCGGTTTCACTCCCGCATCTAGCCATCCGACCAGCTCGCCAAATGTATCTATATTTTTAACTTCAGCACCCTTAACCCGTTGTGAGACTATCCATCACTGCTTTTGCGCTATCGCTTTGCGGCCTTGGTCTTCGTCGACGGCTTCAGTAGCCGTCGTTTCGGTATCGATTTCATCGACGATGACGGTTGGTGATGAGTGCTGACGATCTTTCCAGCGCGTCTCCGCCGCCAAGCAACGATTGACACGATGAAGCAATCTTTCCAATTTTTCTTTGACCACGCTGACACGCTATCAACCTCGGTTGCGCTTTTTTCCACGATCACAGTGTTAAGGCACTTAATATCATCTTTAATAATTTTTTAATTAAATCTTTATAGAGCCCTAACTAAACTAAATGGTCGACAATAAAGATAAAAATATTTTTTTGAAAGTAACTAATACTCTATTTCACTTTTTTGAAGGTTTTTTTACGTGGGTATACTCCGTTTATCGCGTATACCCTCCAATTACTTGGTAACATCGGATTTGAAACTCAAGTCACTGATTAAATAATAATAATAGAAAAATAATTTTTGTATACAAATTTGTTCCATTTAATATCTAAGATGATATTTGTATCATGTATTTTTATATACTATAATAACATATTATGCCCGTATGTCCAGGGTTGGGCAAGATACTAAAAAAAAGTATCATGATACATGATACATGCATTTAGTGTATCTAGATACAAGATACATATGTTATATGTATCTTTGATACATCAGATACATGATACTTTTATACTTCCAATTAAATTGTATTAATTATTAAAATAATAATATAAATTAACTATACAATACACTATAATGTCAATACTATACATAGGATATACAAAGTTATTTTCAAAACAATATTAATAGTACACACAATAAAAATTATCTCTATTGTTTTATTTATTTAAGTTTTTAAGGCTCTACAAATCAAATTCAAATTTCTTGGTACTATTCAGTACAAAAATTTACAGTAATACCTAGTATCTTGTATCTTTTGACAAATAAAGATATATAATACTTCTAAAAAATGCATACTCATGATAGTTGATACATGAAACTTGATACTTAAAAATTATGTATCGCGATACAAGATACAATTTTATCTTTGATACTGCCCAACCCTGAGTATGCCAAATTATTTTTTTAACAAAAAAAAAAAAAAATATATTAATAATATTATAATAAGTGCAAGTAGAGAGCCTATATAATAACTAATAAGTATATACCTATATTATATAGGCTATCTAATTGTAAGTATCGTCACAAAATAAGTGTAGGTAGGTATATACTATATATAATTATTACTCAATGATGTATCGTTAACCGGTAACTGTGATAACTGATAAGGCGAAATCAAATTCGAAAACCTTAACCAAGTAAACCTATAATCTACAACCCACTGGCAAGATACTATATAGATAGTACTTCAACTTTCAAGTAATCAAATCCACAGCACTACAATTTTATTAAACTAAATAGTAACATTTTACATTACCATCGCACACGTTTGACTAATTATTATAGTTTATTTATTTTCGTTGCATAATATATTATAATTATTGCCAATCGGTTTGACTGGCTGGCGGTTGCGTGTCTCTGCTTGGTGCTGTTGCAGCCCTCAATTCTTCGGTTCCGAATTGTTGCGGTATCCGGATTCCGGGCACTGTCGTTGGTCGGCGATATAACATAATATAATTATGTCGGCACGACGATCGGATCGATGAAGACGAGCAGCTCGCCGCTGTATTTGTTAGTTATTGTGGGGCGACGAGCAAAATACTATCGTTCGAAAACAGTGATGACTGTCTCGAATATCAAAATTGAAATTACTAAATAATTAACATATCTAGTATAATAATCTATAGTTGCGTGTAGACTTGAGACAGTCGGCTCGTGCTAGGTATAGTACGATGTTAAACAATAATAATCTCCAAGTAGTTTGATGGGTAGTTTGACAACATCACTGACGAAATAATGACTTGCTATTTAAACGTAGATTACTCGGAGTCGGATTAACCATCACACAGTACCTACTTTCTACTAGCCTTACGACATACTTGCCCTGACATGAAGTAAAACGATTCCAGTACAACTATTTAGATATTTGTTTAATTTATAAGTATTTTGTTAAATTTGACTGTTGAATCATACTTACTATACTATACTTTATCAACTTTTACATAAAAATGTCTTGACAGTTATTTTGCCCCAGTGCCAAAAGAGACTTAGGGCCCAGTTCTAGAACAAATGGTTTAATCCGACACTGAGGATAACAATTGTAGTGTTTTGTGTATGACAATTATAGATTGAACTGAATGTACGTGTCATGAGTACACAGACCTGGTCTGTTACTATTGTTTGAAACAAGAGTGTAATATATCATTTTAGTACTCGCAGTGATAGAGTTAATGTGTCGTTGTTGTAGCTAAACTTGGAATCATGGTGGAAGACAAAATCCTGTACACTTTCCGGGGGTGGTTGGCATTTGTGGCTTTCATGGACCTTGGCGTAACATTTCGATCATTTTTCGAAAACAAATGTATCATTGGAACGCAGACTAATTTACAGGCAGACGAACATTTTATACACGGTACCATCGATAGATTTTACAACCAATAAATAATTTAATTAATCTGTAACTAGCAATGTTAATTGTATTTTGGGTATTTTTAAAATACAATCATTTTATTAAGTTTATAGAGGGCAACCTAATTAAAAGTGTTGGTATAATACCTACTCTAGTAATTACTATGATGCTGTTTTTGAAATATGTTGTAAAGAGATATCGGTTAATAGTTTAGAATTTAAAGATAAAAGTATAAAATGTAATAAGATATTGAAATTGAATACTGATTAAAATAATAATCAAAGTTACAAAAAAGTTAAGGCTGAATTTTTACCAAGGTATTTCTTTTATCACATATTAATAAATCAAGTTTAACTAGAACCGATAATAAATTATAAAAAGGTAGAAATGACCAATTTTTATTATTTATAAAAATGAAAAGTTAACATTTGTAATTGGTTCAATAAAAAAGAAAAACTGCAACTTATAAAAACATTTTAAATTCATATTAATAAATGCTAAAATAAGTTGATAGAACAAATTAAAAATATTAATGGAATATGCTTGGCAAGAAATTTAAAAATTAAGATTTATTATTGTATTATAAATATTTGAATAATATTCTGGTTAATGTTAATACATTTTATTTTATATTTATAATGAGGTTATAAATGTCATTCCAAATGGTATAACGGTTAAAAGAAAAAACTTTAAACTACTCCGGAAATTATTTACCTATTTGATTGTAGTATGTTGACAATTATAATTTTAAAATCAAAATTCGTGCTGCTGGAATATTAATTTAATTTTTCATTTGAATTATTCACAGAGGAATTAACTTTGCCAAGAGTGCTGGGTATGTTTTCACTTCTTAAAGCTCTATGTTTGATACATTGCTCATTATTTATTCACTATAAGCCGTAAGTAATTCAAAACTGGTTATTTTGTATTTAGTGTTGAGTTCAAATAGTTTTTTTTAATTCAATATTTTTCATTAGGATTTAATACATTATATAATTTATTTGTAGAATGGTCAGTATTGGTGCTATGTCTATGGTCTTATCTATAGTTTTGTATCTTAGTGAAGCGATTCATTACCGTTCAACTACTTTAAATTTCTTTATTGTTTTTCCAAGTATTTTAAATGGTAAAGTAATACTTTTGTGATAGAATAATTAATAATGAATCACTTAAATATGTTTATCTTTTTTTAATTTTCAAAGGTTTAACATTGATTGGTTTATACTTAATTGTACGCAAGATTAATAAGCCACCAGTTGAATGTGTAGAAGAAAATGTTGAAATGTTAATGACTAAACTCAAATATCAAAAAAATAAAAAATATATTTGTAAAAAAAAATAAGTATGACTATAATATAGAATATAGAATACAAGAAGAATCATTCAAGATTTATGGAAACATTTGTTTTTTCAATTTTATAAATTTGTAAAAGATTGAGCTTTCCTAGTTATTTTAGTTAAATTGTTTTTCAATACTTATATTTAATTTTAACGTAATGTATTCAATTTGTAAGTAGGTAGCTATGTTCTAATTCAAATTTATAAGTTTTCATGAACTTAGTAGTTTTTTAACTCAGTTATTTTTTGTTTAAAAATAATTTATAAAACAACCAACTTAATATTTTAGCCTTTTTGAAAACAAAAATAATTAAACAATAATTATTTATGTAATAGTCAATTTCAAATAAAAAAATTTAATTTATAAATATTATGTTTATTTTCTTATGCTGATTGTTTCTGAGTACTGCCTGCTTTATTTTGAGCAATAACAAATTCTGGATAATCTATAAAACCATCAAAATCTGTGTCATCCATAGTTAATATAGGATCAATTAACTGCATTAATTCTTCATCGGTAAATATTTTTTCTTGAGGAGGTGCTCCACCTGCTGCGGGATCATGACCACCTTGAACTAAAATTAAAACATTTTAATATTTCATATTTTAAAATTGACAAAATACAGTTTAATGTAAATTTTCTAACACAATTTATTTAAATATTTTCTACTTAATTTTTTTAATTCTAAGATATATATCATTTTAATACTTTATACTAACTCGTCAACACTATTATTGCTCATAAAATAACTATCAACTTTTTATTGGTGACCTATATTTTTAATTAATAGTCTTTAATAGTTAAAGGCTATTTTGATTTTGAAATAGTTAATTCAAAAATCTAATGTCAAGAATTGAAATGGAGAATTTGTTTTTAACTTTTTATTTTAATGTGTTAATGTTGTTCAATAATCATAAAAAAAAAAATTCAAAAAATTGAATTTTGATGACCAATTCAAAATCAGAATTCTTGTCGTTTACAAAAAAAAAGTTTGAATTCTTATTGCATATGTGATGTTACACCAATTTAAAATCATAATTTTAAATATTCTAAATAAATAAGTAATAAGTGCTAATTACCATGCCAATGTATAAGTGATTTGATAAGTTCACATCCATCTAATTTATTATTGTTATCTGCATCATGCATTTTAAAATAATGAAATTGTAATTCTTGTTCAGACATTTTGCTTGTATCTAATGTTGGTAGATCCAAATGTTTTTTTATATGCCTAAAATAAAGCAGAATCGTGAAGAAAAAGAGTACTAAGTATAAGACAAGTACAAATAGGTTTCTATTAGTAAGAGATTTTAAATTATACTTACTCGCTTTCTTCTGCTAAGTTTGAATTGTGTAACACTTGTTGTGTATGAGGATGATGTCCTTGGGAACCATGGCCATGACTCTAAAATATTATTAAGCATCAAGACAAATCATGGAACAGTTTTATCCTTGATATAAAAGAATTATGCCTTCTACAGTCATACAGATTATAGATATAACTAAGTAAAAAAATGTTAAATGTTCGACACACTTCATTTATACAATAACATTAACAAACTATAAAAAGCAATTTCAATCACTATGGTTAATTTAAATAGTTCATTGTGTAAATTATGTACCTGTTGTTGTTGTTGCTGTTGCTGTTGTTGTTGCTGCTGAGGTGGTGGTGGCGGTTGTTGGTAAGGTACTTGTTGAGGAACATTTTGTTGTGGAGGTAAATGTTTAATAGGTACCTAGGTGAAAACAATTAATAAAATATTACAGTGCACAATGTATTTACTTTTAATTATTTACTTGTTGCTGCTGCTGTTGTTGATAAAGTTGTGGATTTACACCTGGCGGTGCTGCGTATTGTGCCCATGATTTATGACACAGGACTATAAGAATAGGAAAAGTAACTAAAAAACTCTTGGGAATCATTTTTGATAGAAATACACATATACACTTCAAACGTTGATTACCATGAAATATGGACAATGATGGCGATTTTGTGCATACAAATTCGAGGTAATTTTTTATTTTCTTCTATACTTGAAATGTGCCGTCTTCTGTCAGTTATGCTATCGACAACTTACATAATTTTATTGAACAATATCGTTTTAAGCCATGTCATAACACTACATTTAGAATTCAGAAAATTCCACTCGGACCGCCAGACGTCATTATCAGTTGGAAGGTACCCCCACATCACCATTCACCACGTCAGTACGTCACGTCGCTTGTTTTCGTGTAAAGCATGAACTGAGATAATATATTACCCTAAGTTCATGGTGTAAAGTAAACATATTTTATCATGGCTCCTACCACCTCCTACTCCCACTTCTATACCGGGTCTTATCACGAACAGATAATAGATAAACAAAACATATGTTCAATATCATTGTTGTGTAATTTGGTCATCTAAATATAGTACTATATAGTAAATACAACTGAGAAATGATTAAAGAACTGAATAAATGTATTAAGACTACAATTTAGTACAATACTACAATCACGCCATAGTGAATATAGTAGACCACTATGGTCTATACTCTATGGCTATTGGCAATTGGTATTTGGTTCTAAGGTCTATGAAAGTGTGAAGTATGAATCTTACAAGTTACGACAGTAGTCAGTTCGTTATATTTACAATGTTCCCATGACTATATTGAATTTACAATAACAAACAAGTTTGTTTATACACCTATGTTTCCTTTGACACATAGTATTTGACTTGTGATTTGTTTATACTATGATATAATTAGTTTAGTGTCCATTGTATGTTTTGTAACCATTGTTGTCTGTCCTGCAAACTTATATGCGATGGGATTATTTGACTTCACTCATTCCTTCCAGGATATTATCTATAATTCGACTTTTCGACAATGGATAACATCAACTTACCCATTCATGCTGCTAACAGAAGTAAGTATCATATACAACATACTCTATTTTTCATCAACTTTTATACATCTATTCTCTAAATTATTTAAAATTCTTATACATTAACTTAATATATTATAATTGTCCCTCCCATGTAATAAATTACATAGTATTTGATTAATATTGAAAATCATAATGGAATACATTTTCATATGATTATTTTAATTACTGTGCAAGTAAAAAAAAAATGCAATTCATAACAATTGTCTAGAATTACATGTTGTGTCACATTTTATGATTTTAAATTATGAGTATTACATCTATTTAAAAAAAAAAAAATACTTTTCTCTTTGTTTGCTATAAATTAACTATAATTTAACATAATGGGTATCATTTAAATTTTAAAAATTAATATTAGTAAACAATTAATACTTAATTAGACTTGTAATTTTAAACAATACTAATTGTACCTATTAATTAGTAATTTGTACTAATGTATAAATAGTTTTAATTCAAAAGAGACTACTTGACCATTTTTAGTCATATAAATTTACTTATTAAAGTCAACTAAATATGTCAAGTATTCAGAAATGTAATGTGCATGTAAAGTTTTTTAACAAAAAATAAAATTATATAACAATTTATATTTATGCAGGAATACAAGCGCACTTGTATAAAATATAAAATAAAAACCCAGCCTATGCCCTATAAACAGTGAATACATTTTCCTTAGTAATTTAATGTTACCCATTTAAGTAGATATTTACCTATAACTAAATACTAATTCAGATTTAATATATGAATATATAAATTTACCTATATATTTAATTATTATGTTTTATTAATTTTTTTTAAGAAAATGTTGATAATTATTGGATGCATAATAGTATCAATATTATTAAGATTCGCCTTCTACAAATGGAAATCAAAATGTAAGTTATTTACTAAAAAAAAAAATAACTAATTATTTAACCAATAACAATGTTTACACGTATACGTTTATTTTTAGTTCTTGTGATTCGAGGAAGTAACATTTCTGCTGTCCCAAAAACAAGGTTTCGAAAACGTGATAGAGTTTTATTCTATGGTAGAAAAATGTTAAGAAAGGTATATATATATAACAAATTAATTGTTATGATTGAAGAAAATTTAATTCATGGACCAATTAGAATTTAAATTGTTATAATTTGTAGTTTACATAATTTCTACAATACTATTTAAATATACATAATACATATTTACCATAAAAAGCACTTCTGCTTAAAGTGTGTTTGTACGATTTGTATTAATAATATTTCAGGGGCGTTGTTTCAATATTTGCTAGGGTAGGGTATAATAAAAACTGGCCCTCTAACTTAAACACTTATAATCTTAACTCACATAAACATATTATTATAAGCTTCAATGTAGTTTACTCTGAAAAACCAAATAATTAATAATATTTTTATAATATTAATAATAGTTTCCCAATAAAATATTCATTAAAGTACCACCTCTGTAGAACTGTTTCACTGAGTGTACCTCATTTGAATTATAACATTTAACAATTATAATACTTAAATTTAAAAAGCAATAAGCATAAGCAAATAATACAAAAAAAGAATTAAAGGCTAAAATATTTCTTTATTTTTTATTACTTTTACAATTAAAATAAATAAATAGAATAATAATAATAACGTATTAATTATATTATGATATACCACAAACTTCTATTTTTATATTATATATTATATTCTAGAATAGTCAGTAGATCAGTGTCGGTCTGGCTTATGATTGGGCCCCAACAGTTATTTACAATGGGCCTTTTTATAAAAAACAAAAAAAGGTTTTTTACATTTATAATATTTATAAACATATAACATAAATTTAATTGCATTTCTGTGTCCATTTAATATGAAATTAAAATTTTTTATCATTAAATAATTAAATAAAATATACCTACAAATTTAAAATAATACCCATTAAGAATATTATAATATAGGTATCTAATAAATAATATATTAAATACTAGTATTTTATAACCAATGGTTCAATGTTTACAAATTGATTTGATTGGAATCCGAGTCTGGAATCGCTAGTTAACCTAATATTATTTCCATTTAGGTATGGGCCCCTAATTATTAGGGCCTAATATATAAAATGTCCATGGGTAGCCCATACTGACACTGCAGCAGATTTAAGATTATATATAACCCATCCCGTTTAGACCCGGCCACGGGCCCATTTGGCTACTTTAAAATCTAGGGTCGGGCAAATGCATACTCCTGCCCCCCCCCCCAAATGACACCCCTGTAATACTTAAATTTTATTTGTCGAACAATAATTTAGTATGTTTATTCTGTTAAACATGAATTATTATTTTTAAGGTAAAAAGTATATCAGGACAAGTACATGGCCAAGGGAAAAAAAGAAAATTAGTAATCAAATTTGCTAGGCGCTTACTACAAATGAGAAAAGAAACATTACCTCAGAGATTAAATGTATGTTTTTTATTTTTGCTTTATTTTATTCAGTAAATTTAATTTAAAATTGTAGTGTAATAGTTAGTACCTACACATTTAAAGAACCAAAAATCTTTAAATATATTTTTCAAGGTTTGTTTATTTTAATGTACTATTTAAAATTGTTTTTTGTAATAGGTATTGGAACCACCAGCTGAGTATTTAGAGGAGGAATTAATAACCAAAGATGGACAAAATGTTCCTCCTGATGCTTTTTATATGCTACAAAGTATTCGGTAAGTTAGGATTTTCTTCTTATTTAGTATGAACAAATCACGATCCTATTGAGATATTTTATAGTTTTTATTTGTGGTAAATATGTATTGTACTTATTTAATTAAATATTTATTATTTTAATATTATAGAGTTTTTGGCCATTTTGAAAAACCCGTATTTTTAAGACTTTGCCGTCATACTGAAATTTTAAATGTACATGCTGGATCGCATTTATTTAAAGTTGGTGACCCTGATGAAAATGTATTCATTGTTCAAAGTGGACTTGTTAGTGTAAATATCACTTCAATTGATGGTAGTATTATACCTCTGAAATTAGTAAAAACTGGAGATTGTGTGACATCGTTATTAAGTTTTACTGATGTTCTCACTGTAAGTAACAATGTTTGTTATATGGTCTCCTAAGAGAACAGACCAAAATTTTAACTTAAACTTGTCAATATTATACTTTCCCCTACTATGACTTAACTTGCTGTTAACTTGCTAGTGTTACCTTATAGTTTACTTGGTATCAGTGAGCGAATACCTCATATGAGGTCCTGCGAATTTGTTAAGCTAACACCATGCACTAAATGGGTCCGTTCTCCTATGAGACTAAGTATTATTATTTATTTGTTTAATTTCATGAATAAATTTGTAATTTAGGGTCATAAAAAGAATTATAAAACTGTTAGTGCTCAAGCACTTGAAGACAGTATAATAGTAAGATTACCAGTTGCTGCATTTCAAGAAATATTTGATGATTATCCAGATTCATTAGTTCAAATAATCCAAGTAGTTATGGTTCGTTTACAGAGAGTTACATTTACAGCCCTTCATCAGTATTTGGGACTATCTACTGAGTTAGTACAAAATGTAAGAATAATATATGGTTAAATTATATCAACATTCATTTAGTTTTGGATTTTAAGCGAATAGATGAACATATTAGTTTTTAGTTATTGAATTTTAATAATAATGAGTATTATTTTAAAATTATATCTAGTATAAGTATTTTAGTGGAAGTGCCAGGGTTGAAATTTCCAGTAATTTTCTAAATAATTGTAAAATAAAAATAAATATATTACACACATTTTAAAAATCACAAATATTAACAAAATGCTTTGTAGTAAAATTCATAAAATGTTCATTTTAAATATTTAATTGTTACTTATATTTTTATATAACAAAATTAAAATTATATGTGAACCATTTTTTTATTGAAATTTGTAAAATTAATTTTAAAAAACAATTAACTATTCAAAAACAAAAATGAATGATTTCCCTTCTAGTAATTTGACTTATAATTCAAAAAACATTAATTGTGGTAATTTGGAAATTGAATATCATTGTTTAATATTATGATGTAAAATTATAAAATATTCAATGTTTTTTTGATAAAATTGATTCAACATACTTGATGAGTTATAACTTATAACTAATAAAAAAATAATAAATTACATTTAGTAATAAAATATCCTTGAAAATGGGTATTTGCGTACAGTTGTGCTCAGAATCATTTTTATTATATGTTACCTACGATTTATAATTAAATTCAAAATTAAAAGGATGTGAAGTCTGAATGTGTTGTCTTGAAAATATTTAGATTAACGTTTATGTGAATCCATTTTTTGTGTCGTTAGTTAATAGTTTTTAATTTACTAATTTTCTCAATGACATCAACATCACACAATGAATTGTTACATTTTATTAGTAATAATAGTGTATTTATAAGAACAATAAATAAAATAAATAATGTTTTAGGGTTTAGAAGACAGAAAAATGAGTCCATTCATTTCAGAAACTAAAAATGAATCTTCTATGTTTTTACAACAAGGTATGTTTTAAATAAGTAATATTAATCAAATTTACAGATAAAATTGTACATTCCTATATTTTGCAAAAATGTATTTATCATTTTAATTTATTTAGAAACATCTTTAAATAATAAAAAGTTGGAGCCCCCTTTAAATCATCAAAAAACTGATCAAAAAGATTGGTATCTCAAAATTGCAATGAAAGTTTTTGTTAAAAAACTCCAACTTGACAATGAAGATTTATTGTTGGGAAAAGTAGAAGTTCGTAAAATTCCTACCAATACATATGTAATGCAAGAAGATTCTCATAAGGTATGATTTTTGTTGGTAATTTATCTATAAATTATTTATGATTTTGGTCCATTAAAAAAAAAAAATAAAATAAAAATGTATTTAGTGGAAATAATACATATATTAATAAAAACATTATATATCAATAGAAACAAAAGTATTTAAATATTTATAAGTTTGAATGTTTTTAATATAGGTATCTTAGTATTAGCTTACAAAAAAAAAAAAAAACCCAATATTTTGCAAACATTAAAATTAATTCTATTTTCTTTTTAACTCGTATAGTGTTCTTTATTATTTTTCAGGATGCTGCATTAGTTTTATTGTTAAATGGATCAATGATAGTATCTCAAAAAATGGACCCAGAAGGGTTAACTGAAGCTCATATGTATTCAGTTAATCCTGGCGATATTGTCGGTGGATTAGCTGTGTTAACTGGGGAACCTGGATTTCTGACGTTTAGAGCTGATCGTCCCAGTGTTATTTCAATATTATCAAGAAATACTGTTTATGAGTAAGTAATATTGATTATTATTCCATGAAAAAGTTATGTTGATACCTGGGAGGTTGATAATTGGTGTTCCTTAATGCAAGTTACCAATATTAAATATATTTTAGGTTGATGGTTTTTAGAAAAATATATTTTTGATAGTGTGTTATGATCTAGCTCTTTGTACTATTAAACTTAAAATAAAAAATATAACAATAAAATATGTATTTATATGTATACATTTTTTTACTGGTAGTTCTAAAAAAATAATGTATACATTTATAATAACTAAGATTCAGGATTTGTTGCATTAAAAATCCTTAAAACTACCAAAATAAAATAATTGACTCAATTTTTTTTTATTTGAAAATTAAACCCCTAAAAATATTATAACATGTTAAGTAATTGAAAATGTATTATGATTGATGATTTAATAAGACATTATACTTGCATTGTTGTATCCATCTCATTAACTCTAGCAGATCAAATGTATGTTCAATGATAGTGAAACTTAAGTGTATTATATATTTATAAAATGACATGTGTTCTCTTGTTGATTATTTATTTTGATATTTTAATTTTGAGTGTATAATTACTGTTATAAGTTAAAAAATATTTAAATTTAAAAATAGTTATAATTTGCTTTGTACATAAAACATTGTAAAAATACTTACAAAGTAACAAATTAACAAAGTTGATCATAAATGATAAAGAGACTTGTAAGGTTTTACAAGAATTCAGTATTTCTAATTTATTCTCTGAAATATTTTTTCAAATGTTACTCAAACACAATATTTATGAAAGTTATTAATTGCCAACAATTTAATAATATGCTAACCTACTTTCAAGTATATGTTTTTTCTAAATGTGGCAAAATATGCAGTCAAATTTTGTATCTAATTTCGACATTTCACAAAACCAATTAATTGTTTAATTTATATCTACTACAGTCAGAAAAACATCCAAATATTAAAAGTCCTGTACTCTAGTTATAACATATTCATCACTATTATTGTTACAATATTAGTAAATTCTAAAGTAGTTACTTAAAAATTTTGTTATAACAATTATTATCTACATATAATAAATTATTAATATTTTTTGAACAGAATAATGAGAGTAAAACCACAAATTGTTTTGCCTATAGCAAATACAGTGGTTACACGGTTATCATCATTTGTTCGCCAAGTTGATTTTGCATTGGATTGGTTGTTTATTGAAAGTGGACGTGCAGTTTATAGGTAAGTTAAAACATTATTTTTTTACTTTTTATAAAAATAGATAACATAGATTTTTTTGGTACTTGAATACTTATTGTATTAAATGTAGCTATTTCTTACAAAACAGTAAATATTTTGTATATTACACATTGAAAAACATTATGTAGCTACAGGTTTATTATAAAGCTTAACTTTCACAGTTAATTTAAGAATCATAATAAATATAATTCATTGTCACAGTATTTTCTATTGTATCATATACTTAATTTGTACGCTAAGAAAACCAGTCATTAAATTGATGATGAAATTAATAACTACTAACTAATATAAAATTATATTTAACGTATATATTTGTTTATTACAGACAAGGTGAAGAATCAGATAGTACATTTATTGTATTGAGTGGCCGGTTGCGTTCTGTTATAACACATGAAAATGGTAAAAAAGAGTTGGTTGCTGAGTATGGAAAAGGAGATCTAGTGGGAATTGTGAGTTTCTAATTAAAAAATGTCTGTTTGATATTGATCATAAATTCATAACAAAATAAACTAGAATGCAATTATTGTACCCTTTATAACAAATAAAATAGAAACCTTTTCATAATAGTCATTTTTAAGATGTTTAAACTAAATTTGAAATAAACCTTATATATTTTTTATCCTAAAATGATTGAATTTATATTCATTAAAATTACAAAATAAAGAAAAAATTATTTTGTTTTGCTTTTATTAGTTTTTTATTATTATTAACTATTTTGTCTGTTTTTTTTTTTTTATTTATGATTATATCTATTTAGGTAGAAGTCATTACTCAAACACCTAGAGGAACTACAGTTATGGCAGTTAGAGATTCAGAGCTAGCCAAATTACCAGAAGGATTATTTAATGCAATTAAAAAACGTTTTCCTGGAGTTGTTTCTACTCTTATTAATCTTTTGGGACATAGAATTTTAGGTAATTTGAAAGAAAAAAATTTCATTTTGTATTTTTATTTTTTAATCCTGTGTAATATTATTAATCACAATAATATGTCCTTTTAGTGGTAAACACTAAGTCATTATGTAAACCAATAATTTATTTTGTACTTAAAAATAAGTTTATCCTTAATTTTTGTTAGCATTTAAATTATTAAATTAATTTCAGGCACTTGGCAGAAACCTACAATAAGTAAAACATTAGATACAAGACCAACACAGAGTAATTTTTCAACTATTGCTATTGTGCCTATATCAGATGATGTACCACTAACTAGTTTTACATATGAACTATACCACTCATTGCGTTCTATTAGATCAACTTTACGGTTAACTTCTGAATATGTTAGAAGTATATTAGGAAAATCAATAATGGATTTGAATAATGAGTACCGCTTAACAACATGGTTAGCTCAGCAAGAAGACCAATATAAGATTGCACTTTATCAATGTGATTATTCATTTTCTTCCTGGACTCAGCGCTGCATTCGACAAGCAGATTGTATATTGCTTGTTACACTAGGAAATAAACAACCTACATTAGGAAAAGTAAGTTTATATGTTAAATTTTTTTTAGATTTCACAATGATTATAATTTTAATAGTTAGGTTAGTATTAACTGTTAATAAATCTTACTCTTTTATTATTATTAATATTTTTAAATTGTGTCTATAAATTTTACCAATTAAAAATTAATACTTTATTGTTATTAGTATGAAAAAGATATTGAACGCCTAGCACTACGTACCCATAAAGAATTAATTTTAATACACAGAGAAGATTCAGATTTACCATCTAATACAGTTGAATGGCTGAATATAAGATCGTGGGTGTCTTCTCACCACCATGTACAGTGTCCTAAACGTATATTTTCTAAACGTTCTGTTTCAGTAATTGTAAGTATTTTTAATTTTGTTATTAATAAATAATAAATTAGGAAACACATTTTATAAGTTCATTGCATTACAAAAATTTTTATTGGTTTATAATTTATATGATTATTATTTGACTACCTATAAAATTATAAAACTATATTAATTACTGAATAACAATGTTGATGTAAACATAGTGGAACATGCCTTATTTTGGCTGCAGTTTCCTGTCCTAAGATAGATAGGTAGAGTATACCAAAAATCCAAAATTTCAGTTAATTTAACAAATATAGGATAAAGGAATATTATAAGAAATCTAATATAAAATAAATTATTTTATTATATATTCTAATTATTCCATCTTCTAATACTACGTACAAAACCAAATTATAAATTGTTATTAATCTAAAAAAATCATCCCCTCATTGCCATCATGTATGAGACAGCCTGACATAAAAACTCTACATTACATGATTTATCATCTTATATTATAAAACGTAGATAATAAAGTAATAATCTTTAAGTCAGCATAATAAACTTTATACTAAGGTTTAGTACATAAGGTACTAAGTATTTATTAATATACTAAATAAATAATAACAATTTTGTTTTTACTTAATAACATTTTATAAAATAGTAAAATGTATAATACAGTCTATATAGTAGCAGATCTTTGTGTCATGCTAAATTTCCTCACTGTCATTCTGTCATCCCTCGTGTATTGTCTTCATCTAGTGTATAATAAACTAAAAATTAAACTCAGTAATTCTAATTTTGTGTTGTTAGCTTAAATAATAGAATGAATTGACCCTACTATCAAACTTAAAAGTAAGAACATTATATGTATTCTCTCATTGGATTTTATAATGTTTAAATTGTTAAGCAAGTTATGAGTATATAAAATATTAAAGTTTAAAATTCTCTTAACTCACTTAAAAATTAAAATATTGTAATAAGTAATAACTAATGATAGAATACAGATAATGTTCTTACCTTTAAGTTTGATAGTAAGGTTAATTCATTCTAGTATTAAATTTAACAACAAGATATTTGAAATGCTGAATAAAAATTTGCTATATTGTCCATGTGTAAGACACAAATAGTATATACAAGTATAATGTCCTCTATTTTGAAAATAGATTAAATTTTTTATATAAAGTTAAATTTTATAGTTATTATTTAATTTTAAATTCCAAACAGAGTTGATAATCTTATTTCTCTGATTTGGTGTAATGAATTTATTGACTTTACAATATGTTTGTTTGTTTTTTTTTTGTCTGTCTGTCAATTGAATCAAGTAACTAGTTAGTATTATAGAAGGTATTAAGTAAAAAAAAAATTGAGTAAAACATGAATTTTAATGCATATTTAGTTTTTATAGTATAATTATATTAAGTTAGATTAATAATTAATACATTTTTAACCTAGAAATCATGCTTTTTATAAAATATAAATTAATATATTATAATATAGCATATATTTATATAATATAGAGTGAGCAATATGAAAAAATATTACAAACAGAAGTCAACATACATTCAGATTATTCTCGTTTAGCCAGATGGTTAACAGGAACTTCTGTGGGTCTGGTATTAGGTGGTGGTGGAGCGAGAGGTGCTGCTCATATAGGAATGATAAAAGCTATACAAGTATGTAATTATTTTTCAATTTTTAGATTTTATTGTATTATAAAATATTATATTTATATTGTTTGTTAATTAGGAAGCTGGAATTCCTATAGACATGGTTGGTGGTGTGAGTATTGGTGCTTTTATGGGAGCTGTATGGTGTAGCGAAAGAGATATTATTGGAATGACACGCAAAGCTAGCTCTTGGGCTGAGGTATAAAATAAAATATTTTTTTTTATATTCTAATTTTATTTAGAATAACATAATATAAATATAATTATTATTCCTTGAATAAATTATTTAAAAATTTAAAGTAATAACAATAATAATTATGTATTAAAAAAAAGTTTAATAATTATTCCATAATTATTTTTAGTCAATGACAAATAGATGGAGGCAAGTATTAGATTTGACTTGGCCATCTACTTCTATGTTAACTGGTCAATATTTTAATCATACATTAATTTCTGCTCTCGGAGAAACACAAATTGAAGACTTGTGGTTGCCATATTTCACAATTACTACAGATATATCAGCTAGTAAAATGCGAATTCATACGCACGGTAAAATTAATTCTTTATTAAAAATTTTATCATGAGATAAAAATGATAAATATTTATTGATAATAATTATCAATGATCGTTGTGTATAATGTGTGTTAAACATAATTATTAAAGATTATTCAAACAAAATTAAATATTCTTTCCTGGACTTATAATACTCTTATGCATTTTTTAAATGTTCTTTTAATACATTTTATATCTTTTTTTTTTTTTTTTGTAATGCTAATTTGTAATGTAATCTGTCTCATACATCAAAATTCAATTACTTAATCACATTTAAAACTATAGATATTTAATTAATACACATTTACATTTTAATGGTGATACTTATGATAGTAATTACGGATTAGGTCACACGCGCTTATAATAAATTATTATTGACATATATTTTGTATACACTCAATACTGAGTATAAATAAATAAATTAAATAATTTTTTCAAAGGAATTTAAACTTTGAATAATAAATATTACTGTTTAAAAACATTAATTATTTTAAATATAGATTAACAAATGAAAATGTTTATCGCACATACATATTTACAATGACTCCATATTTTATTATTCTTGGGTTATGATTACGTAACTTTTATATTTAAATAAAACAAATTTTTTTAGAAATTTAGATTATTAGTTTTAATTTGTAAAAGCGATTTTATATTCTAGGATCTTTGTGGCGTTATGTTCGATCATCAATGTCTCTATCCGGTTACATGCCACCTTTATGCGATCCAATTGATGGACACTTATTATTAGATGGTGGATACATAAATAATTTACCAGGTATATTAATCAAAAGCTTTACATAAAAAGATTATTTAAATTAAATAATTATTTTTAGTTAATTTAAACAATATAAATGGTGTAACACTTACATTATATTTTTTAGTACTCAGATTTATGTTATGAAGCATGAAATAAAAATATTTAAAGCATACTAAATTCCTGCCAAAATTTCTTATATGTAGTAATTACTAGTTTGATATTGGAGTAATGTATGTGCGATAAACATTTTTCTTAGTCAGGATGACCTTAATTAGTGTATGGTAAATAGGTTGTGTTTGGAGGTACGTGAGAGCAAGTATGTCAATTGCTGGTTTATTTCCTCCCATGTGTAATCCTGACGATGGACATTTACTTGCTGATGGCTGCTATGTAAACAATGTACCAGGTGAGTATTTGATAATATAATGTAAAGTATCAGTTATGTTGATTGATATTTTTAAAGATAATTGGATTGATGTATTTTGAAAAAAAAGGTATAATAAACATCCCCACTCCTTACTGATACTCTAGACATTGTATATTATTCAATTGCACCAATATGTTATTGAAGTATTAGTTTAATAAATTGCACATACATTCTCCAATAATCAAAGTAATATCTAATGATTTAGTAATATTATTATTTTTTTAAATTTGTTTAAATACATTTAAACAAGCAATTTAAGTAAAATATTATTTAATTAAGAATTTATTGGAATCCTATTAGTCTAAAAGTTAAATGTTAATTATTACTAATTAAACTGTTTTTACAATTTAGCCGATATTATGCGTAATCTTGGAGCAAAACATGTTCTCGCTATTGATGTTGGATCTCAAGATGATATGGATTTTACCAACTATGGAGATAGTTTGTCTGGATTTTGGTTATTGTGGAAAAGATTTAATCCTTTTACTGCATCAGTTAAAGTTCCAAATCTTGAAGATATCCAATCCCGACTTGCATATGTCTCTTGTGTTCGTCAACTTGAGGTAAAATTGTTCTTTTTGATCTTTATGAATGTTTTGTTATGATAATTACATTTGTATTATTAATTTTTTTTTTTTTATGTTATTGTTTAAATAAAGGTGGTAAAAACAAGTGATTATTGTCAATATATAAGGCCTCCGATTGACAAATATAAAACACTTCAGTTCAAAAGTTTTGAAGAAATAAAAGTAATATTTATGTTAAAAATCAAATAACAATTACAATGGCAGAAATTTCTAATGATGTAACACATAAAATACAATTTTCAGGAGTAATTAAAATGTTCATAGTTTCTTTATAAATGATTTATGGGTTATGTTACTTGGGAAAAATGTATATATATATTGTTTACCATTGTCAATTAAAATTACTATTTTGTTGATAGTATGAGTTACATAATTTAGACTTTTCTACTATAAATGAGTAGAATCATCAATAAATTAATATAATGATTTTTTTATTTATTAATCTTAAACTATTTATCTTTGAATTTTTATAGTTTGGTATATTTGTAATAATTCTAATAAGTTAAATGAATAAAATGATTCACATTGTTTTTTTTATTTTCTAGGAAGTAGGTTATCAACACGGTAAGACATATTTTGCCGGCTTAAAGTTAGCTGGGAAAATTCCATTTGGAAAACAAGAATCCATGATGTCACACATTAAACCTGACTAATGCCTGTATCTAGGTATTATTCAAAAAATTTATTCTAGTTACCAATTAGTTGAAAGTAATTACGATTTTATCATCAATTTATATCTTATTTGTATAATGTTGATGTTTGTTATATAATGAATCATAAACATTTTTGTTTTCAGGAAATCAAAAAAAAAAAGTATAAAAATTATAAGTGATGAACTATTGTGATACAAAAATTAACCTTATTTCACCTATACTTACAATGTTACATGTAATTTAGATATTAATATTGTATATAATTTAGATGTTATTATTGTATATAACTATTTCATATTATCTATATAAGTTTTGTATATCAATGAAACTTAAAAAAAAAAGTTTTAATTTATCAATATAGGGTATCTTATATTTTTATTTTTCATACTTCAGATTTTAAGCTTTTATAGTTTTATTGTTATTAATACTTTGTACTTGTGTTTTTTATACATTTTTATAAACTGTAATAATTATTAGATTTATAAAATGCTTTATTTTGATAACAGCACTAAAATCAAAAGTTGTAAAAAAGAAAAATATTTTATAACTTAAATTTTAATAAATACATTTATTTTAAATGTTTATAAATTATGAATTTAATTATATTCATTTGGTATACTTGTTGTTTTCATTTGTGCACTTATTTCTTCAGTAAATGTATGTGTTATTGAAAACATATTGCATACTATAATAATACTGATGACTTCAAATTATATAAAAAAATATATTTTCAATAACTTAAATTTACCCATAAAATGGCTGTAATTGTGTAAATACAATTGCATTTTATACAGGATTTTTTTTTTTTAATATTCAACAAATTTCACTTCATTGACCTTTTAAAAATATTCTAAAAAGTGAATTTTCTATGTTATTCATTGTAAACAACTCTGCATTAGAATTATTAATATGTCATAACATTTTTACACAATTGTTTACCTTGAAGAGGCATAATCAAAACGATTTTGTTACCTGTGGGCTATAAAGACTAAAAGAATTATTAATCAAAAATATATTTAAATACACATTTTTTATTTATAAAATATGATTATTGTATATAGTTCCTTTCATATACATCCAATCCATTTTGAGCTTTCCGATCCAAAAAATATTGTCGCTGACCGATTTCCTATACGAGCTCGGACAAATTTGGATACGGAGTGGTATCAGATCAGAAATACCTGAACTGCTAAATGATTTATTTTAGTTTTTATCAAGTCTTATTTTTACAATAAATAACTGAACGTTTTTCATCAAGGATCTATCTGCCATAATGGACTGCGAAAAATTAATTGAACTAGTCAAAATACATAATATTGCTTAATAGTTTAATAGGTACTCAACTTAAAATATAAGATTGTGAATATTTTAATTTAAAAACCACCTGAAAGTTTATAATGTTAATCTAATGGGTACTACAGTGGCATGGTGAAGATTAATTTCAGAGGCTATTGCCGCTGAGATTTTTTAAGTTTTGGAGGGTTAGGTAAAAAAACCCTATTTAAGTCTACAGTAGAGGGGTGGGTGGGTCTTTGGTCTATATTATGTTATTTGCCTCTGGAATATTTTCAGTTCGCCACGTCACTCAGGGTACAGTAAAAATCGAAATCCTAGTTATAAAATATTATATCTATACGTAGGTACTGTAGGTAGGTTATATAATAGGTATATCATTATTCATTAATTATAATAAAGGTATTTGAAAAAAAACGAGTTCGCGAAATTTTATTGCTGGCTGGTTAGAATGATAAACGAGTAGGTATTCGCTGGCTATCAGCCTTTTTTTCGCATTAAAATGTTTAGCAACAGAATATTGCGTTGCGCAACAAAATGTTTCAGCTGCAGGTGCGTTTCCAGCTTTATACCAACGATGTTGTACCTGTCGTCTTGGAAATTTTCGATATTTTCGCAATGGAGACAGACGAAGTGTCGTTAGAGAATTGAGTTCATTTGCATTTCAATGTCCGAACGTTCGTAACAACAATTTTTGATTTTATGATTCACGCAGTGGCGTATTAAGGGGGGGGATATGGGGGATAGATCTCCCTCTTGTTTTTTTTTCTAAAAAAATAGTAAGTTTAATAATGTTGGTAAGTGTACCCTCCCCCCCGTCGAGGAAATTATGTTTTCCAACGTATATCCCCGCCCCTGAACAAAATCCTAAATACGCCACTGGATTCACGGCAAACTCTCACAAAAACAAAGTGGCAGAAAATTATACCAACGATATTACCTTCAAAGAGTTGTTCGAAAACATTTTGCAGTAGTACATCATGTCATCATCTACAACAGGTGTAGTCGACGAACTCGGAACAGTCGCGGAACTACATTCGGTGGAACTGTGGAAGTCGGATGAAACCATACAATATACATTCCATTTTAATATTCTTTGAGTGTAACGGTGACGGTCCAGATGGTCTGATCGCTATTGAAGAAGTTGCCCCCACATTACGACATTCCACGATCGGTGATGGAAATAACGGACGAGTTGCAGATGGTCGTCGGTCTATCGAGAAACAGCAGATCAACCAACCGCCGTTAACGACGATCCATCAGTGGAAGACCTTTTCACTACATGGGGGGCGAACTATTTTCACATTGCTTAACCCCTATGCAGCATCTTTTATCAGTTGAATACCTGCCGCATAATATTATAATATATGCGTAACCAAGAAGCCAAATTTTGTCTAAATACCCATGGGTGGCATTTTAGCATTTATTTAGTTTTAATAGAGCGGCATTTATAATTTAGCCAGGGCGGCAAAATAGCTTGCACCGGTTCTGTACTTAACGAATCAAGATTAAAGACGACGTGGAAGATTTATTTCCGGCGAAGGGTTCCGCGGAAATGGATATTGTGATAGAAGTCAGAAGACCTGGCTGTTGAGCTTGTTCGATTTCCTAGAAAAGAAAAGAATCCAAAGATACGAATTAATTTTTAAATTTAATTTATGCTTTTATAGTTGTTATGTAAAGATTTTAACCGTAATTCCAACAAATACCTATTTATATTAGAAATGCACAATGCACCTATAAATAGACGATCCTAATAAATTACTATCGAATTTTATTTTTTTTAAAATAATTACAATAATCGGATGGTTAGAATGTTAGATCATTATTATTATTATTTAAAAAAAAAAAAAAATTAAAAAAGTAGGTAAGTGGGTACCTCTCTGCTGTACATTAGGTGCCGTATGGATCATTACATTATATATAAAGTGTTAGATTTAAATCCAATGATAGGTATCATTGTATACGAAAAACGATTCTGAACGGAGATGATTTGTCAGCCTAGAATATAATTTCGAATGGTTGGTGAAAAAGGTGGTTTATGTTTTAATGGCCTGAATATACCAGAATTTAAGTTTTTTATAATTATTATAAACTAAACTTATGGAAAATCTCGTATTGAATTTTCAACTATTAACTACTTATACAAAAATTTTTATGAATTATACCTACAAAATAATTTGCAAATATTCATGGTTTTGACGAATTTTTGTCAATATTTGAACTTAAAATGCTAATAAAAAAAAAATTGTGCCTATGTATTCTTAAAATTTAATCACTATAAGAATAACTCATAAGGAACCTTGTATTAAATTTTCAGAATTTTTAGATCATCCAAAATTTTTTTTATCGACATTTACTCAAAAACTCAAAAAAAAAAAATCAAAAATATTTGAAAATTTAACTGTATATAGATAACACTGACATAAACATTTGGTGAAAAATTCAAGTATTTATAGTGATTATTTTTTGAATTACTGCAACCATACAAAAAAAAATCGATTTGGTCGAAAACTGGTTGCGTAAAATTCCCATTTTTCCTTCATTTCTTTTTGGTTTTTCCCAACGCTTTTGAAAACTATTGAGAAATTCAAAAAATACCCCCCCAATGCACCAACTAGATTCATTTTGCTATCGGAAACCACCCCTAAAGTTTGAAATTGAAGCATTATTTCGACACGTTCTCGTGTACACAGATACAAAAAAAAACACACAAAATTGTAAAATCAATACATTCATCGCTCCGCTCAGAACCTAAAAGATCATTATAATTGTTTAAAATATTTGGTTAAAAAATTAAAAAATTATCAAAGTATAAAAAAGTATCAAAACTTATCATCGTAGGCAGTAGTTCCGGAAATATATGTGGTCGATATGTGGGCTGCGGGCGGTAGTGCCGGTGGCTCAAGAACACGATAACGAATTTTACGAATTACACAGTAACACAGTTAAAACATAAATGCTAGGTATATGAAATTCCTAAATATGACTCCTAAAAACATATCACGCTCCAGCCCCCTTAAAATATGATTGTTTTGACCAAATAATGTCGATTATTTAATTTTTTTAAAATTGAAGTTTTAAATCCAGGTGCAGATTCTGTAATATTTTTTGGGTTGGGCCCGTAAATTTAACCTCAAAACATAATAACAGTAAAATTATGATTGAATGTAAAATATTATATTGTTTAGTTACTATCTCCATTTTCCATGACTCCATGCATGATTACTAAATAATAACGATATAATATATTTATATATACAATAAATTCGATAAAATAAATTTTAAAACTTATAATAAAATTTCTAAAATAACAACTTAAATGCCAATATTCAAAATTAAAATTATTGTTTTGAAAATTTTGGGTGGGCCCGGGCCCTGGATTCACGCCCCTGCTCAAATCACTATTAGAGTAATTCTTAATTCAATTATTATAATTGTCTTTTAAATTATAGTTCTTAATTTGTATAATTTTCTTGGGTTAGTACTATATTATACTGAGTATAAGTATCAGTGGCGTAGCCAATGGAGGGACTGAGGAGGCTGCCGGCTGCAGCCCTCCCCGAAATTTTAAGAAAATTGAAAAATTATTTGAATGGTTTATGAAAAACGCTATAAAAGTCTTAAATTGTATTTTACTGATTTTAAATTGTCATAAATTTTTTTATTTGTTATTTTGTTATATATTAACAATTCTTCGGCATCTGCATTTTACACTTATGAAAGAACCTAGGTAAACTACTGCTAACAAAAAATTGATAGCCTCTCTCCAAAAATAATTCTGCCTGCGCCACTCGCGTAGGTGAACAAAAAAACTATGAATCCAAATATTAAGACGACAAAAAAAACCAGAATTTAATTGACCAGTAGGTATAAAAGGGAAGAAATATGCCAATATACATTTGTTACGTTTGTTTTTTTATAAAATTATATATTTAATTAAAAATTGATTACCTAATTTTTGTTATTTTAAAAATCATTACTAAGGGGTTAGGTTACCAAAAGGGGTACAAAAGTCCCCTTTATAAAAGTAAAAGGGGTAGTAAACCAAAATATTGAAACTGAAATTTGTGGTGGCGGTAAAAGGAAATATATATTTTTGTACTGGTGGTAAACGGAAAGGTTGATTTTGGCGGAAAAGTAGATCACCCGAGTATATATAGCCAGTCTACTACCTAGTACCAATAGTAACCAATAGGCAATAGTACCAACTATACTACTGTCTGCTATATAGGTACCTAGGTAATAATAATAATAGTTCAATAAATCCGAGATTATTTTCATAATTTTCTACCTAGGGATAAAATATAGGAAAAAAACGACAAGGAAATAAAAGTCAAGTAAAAATCGACACAGGTAAACAACGTCATGGAAAAAAACGCCAAAAATTTTTTTTTATCTAAAAATCATAATTATAAAATAAATATTATAAATAATAGTTTTTTAAAAATAACAACAAATATAGATTATAATTATTAAGGTATAGTAAAAAAATATATACCAATATCGTATAGTATATAATATGCTATAGCATTTAGTCAAAAATTTTGTTTGTCTAAAAATCACAATTATTGGTTTTACGAACCTAATAATTAAGTAATAAACTAAAAACGTCACGGAAATAAGCTAGATTAATATAAGTAGGTAATATAGTACCTATAATATCATAATTAGTATAGTTGTGTATACAGTATAGGTATTCGTATTATAGTATTGCGCCGTGGAAGTATTACTTAAAGCTTGGACATCCTCAAATTGGAAAAGTCCGTAGTCATATAGCTGATAAACACAAGATAAATAAAATTTTTATAATTAAAGGCCGGATTTAGCATTATATACAATATACATGCAGTCAATGAGTGTCCAAAAATCATTACTCTATTGATTAATTATCAAAAATTTTTTAGTGCATAATTTTGCATAATTTAACAAAAAAACCGAACAAATGTAATACATCTAACGATTCAAATTTTATTATTTTACGCCTCAAAGATTATTCGGATGCTAAAAAGAGGTTACTTAACTTCCATAGGTTATTGTGTGCATGTTTCCATCCATATTTTGAAATTTTAAATGCATATAAATCTGATCTTTATTTATAATTCTACCCAAATACAGTATAGCTCTGCTGTATACAGTAATAATTAGTAGAAATTATTCGAATATCTACGACAATTGTTTGTGAATATATTGTTCGAATTTTCAATAAATTAACTCCAAGTAGGTTTACTAATAACATTAATATATTTTTTTTTTACATTAATAGTATTCAAAATAGGTTTATATAGCTTAAAATGATATGTATATTATATACCTATACCCATGAACTTTTGTGCACATTAGATAAACCATAATTTAATGTTCGATAACGATAAGTTATCGATATGATTTCAATTGTTGTAATAAGCCACATTTCACACTGTTGTGTTGTGTGTGTTAAAGATACCTCGACATGTAATACCTACCTATATTGTAGATTACAAAATATATTACATGATATTATGATAATCAAGTCTTATTTTTGTGTACGAACAATTTAAACGCGAGCAATTGTCGTATTCAAATGATTATTGTCAAGCGAGCCTGTCTCATTTTTGACTTGATACCGTTCAAAAAAGATAAAATAAATTTTTGATTATACAATTTTAATTGGATTTTTTGGTAGGTGAATGCCATTAAATGTACATATAATATGAAAGAAACTGCAAAACTAACTAAGACAAATCCAGCGGAAATATATGCCGAAAATGTGAAAACTTTAGATCCAGAATCACAAGTTAGAGTTTCACCTGAACCTATAATGAAACGAACAAAATGTAATCATAATATTCTATATTTGTGTTTTTTCGAAACTCTTATTTATTTGACGTTTTTCACCAAATTATTTATAATAATATTGTGTAATTATTTTATTATTTAACTTAAAAAAAATAATTGTGATTTTTAAATAAAAAAAAACATTTTTGGCTTGTTTTTCCGTGTCGTAGTTTACCGATTACCTTTGAAAGATACCTATATGATTCGAAAATGACTCCTCCAAAGCATCATAATATCATATAAATATGAAATGCTTGAAGCTCATTTACTTTTGCAATAATTTTTTCTTATGAAAGTTTATTTAAATTAATTAAAAATATATATTTCTAATACCTACCTACATTGATTGATATAAGTGGTACATTTTTTTTCATTGCACTTTCGATCAAGACTTATATGACAAAATAAATAAATTCCATTTTGAACTTATCTCTTTTACTAGTATGAACATCGTTTTCTCGTTTCTCGTCAGCTTGAAATTTATGTGGTTTTTAATTTTTACGCATTATTCAACTTATATTTTTCAATTTTAATGTTTTTTCTTACTAAATTTAGACGTCATTTCGTCTAGGAGACCAAGAGCACAGTCATAGAGAAGAGTAAAACTCATAGAAGACGTGGCAACGTTAAATATTTTACTTTATTTATTAACCAGTACATCGAGCGGTGGACAAAAACTTGTGTTCGCGCATGTCTCCATGCGAATGAGCGAATGTATTGCGTATAATGTTAATTTGCCAATATTGGTATACTACTATAATATAGACTACCATTGTGATTTGTCCATTACTATTTCCGTATTGACGCAATGCAGACTGTATAAGCTTATGGCGAGTTTGGCGTAATTAGACGTTTATTGTTTTTGTTCATTACCATTCAATAAACACAGCTGATGTTGAACGACCCTTCTTTCTGAATTTCTCGTTATCTAGTCTTTACAACGTTATCACAAGTCACGGGTCCGTTTGATTGTTTCATCCATGGAATAACGCGCTCGCAAAACCGTCCGCTCCATGGTTAACCTCATGTTTCTCCGCTCGCACGATTATTATTATTATTATTATTGCGTTGGGGACCGTGTGCTATTGCTATAACTTGTAAGCGAGCACCACTCGCTACTACGAAAGTACGAATTCGTGTTCGTAACTTAATACAATATTTTTTATTACTAGTGGTGGATTGCGACGAAAACTCGTACATTCCGCAGCTCACTTGTGTGCTGTTTTTTTTTTGTTGTCTCCGAGACGTTCTACGACCATCAGATCACCGGCGCCCAAGTGTGTCAGTGTTTGTGACACCGCGTTTGCTTGACATTTTCGTACCGTTCCAAACCGCACCGCGTGACCATGGCTGGCAGGAGTGCATTCAGTGACTTCGAAAACAGCAGGTATATGACGATTCTATTGCCTAACTTACGGACTCTACGTCCAATGCCCGCCCATTTATCATTTACTGCCATCACTCGTTGTGTAGTTCTCTCTCGTAGCGTATCGATCCGAGTAGTCGCTAAACAGTTTCCGATGACCTACTCAGTGGTTGCCGGTGGTAGCATTCGGCTAGGTTATCATTTTTGTCTGGCTGGCTTCCGACCAATGGACGTACCTAAGCTTTACCGCTGATTGTTACGTAGAGTCCCTGCGGTCCACCTACCTATGGGTTTAGATACTCAAGGATTTTGACAAACAATATCCAACTAGATGTTTGATGATTTTTACCAATAGCCCTGATTTGGTTAATTGCTTCAATTCAAATAGTTTATTGATTTTTTAAAAATATATTTTGTACGATAGTCGAGGCGATAGTATAGAATTTGTCTACAACACATGCTTCTAGCAATGTATAGCTTACTGTGGAACAGGATAATAATATTATAATTGTAAATGGTATAGAGTTTATTAAAACCATATAATTTTTAAAAACGCTTATACATTTTAAACACCTATAGATACAGTAGTTAGTTGAGTGTAATTTAAGATAACAAATCTATTTTATTATTGCCTGTATTTTTTTGTACATTTGAAATAGGTATGGCTCAGAATTTAAAAACAAGCCAAAGTTTAATCAAAGATAATATGTTAGCATTAATTTTATGATATTGCTTACTTCTTATTATCAATTAAGTACCTATGTAGGTTTGTTTCTTTAGTATTATCTTCTTTTTATTAATATTTGAAAAAAAAAATTGTAGGTATTTTATGTTGCCACACCTTTAATATCTTGCTATGCTGTTAACTGTATGTATTTATACATTTTAATGTAACATATATAATATTAACTACAATCTATATTTTATTCTAAATATTGATTTTATATATATATTATATGTATTTATAATTTGTTTTTGTTTTTCCAAGTTTCAACAAGCCATTACCCAGTAGTCCGCCATATGTGGCTTATCTGGGAAATCTACCACAAAGAATAACACAAGGAGATGTTGAAGACCTATTTCTTCAAAACCATGTATTGCTTTTCTTTATTAAGTATTTTAAGTTTTTAGTAGTGGACAAGATGAGTATTTCTAAAAAAAACTCAACTAGTCAACTACCTCTAAATATGTTATAGAGTATTCATTTGTTATTGAATAATAATAAATTATTGTTCTTTTTAGTTGCAAATTAGAAGTGTTCGATTGGTTCATGACAAAGAGACTGATATATTCAAAGGTTTTGGCTATGTTGAATTTGTCACTCTAGAACAGCTGAAAGATGCTCTGCAAATGGAAGTCTTTATCGAAGGACAAAAAATCAAAATAGATGTTGCATCTGGAAAACGAAATGAAAGATCAGGATTTGATAGAGGTGGCAGAGGAGGCAGGGGTAATTATATTTCAGCTTACATAATATATTGAATATTTCAAATAATCTTAAAGCTTTGTATTGAGGTTTGTCTAACAGTTATTTATTTGGCATTTGAAAAAATCAAGTAGATAAGATTTGCTTTAAAATACCCTTTTTTTTTATTTTTATAAAACTTTATAATTTAATATTTGTACAAACCACGGTATATTATATTATACCGTGTTACAAACTAATGCATTTGTTTGTGCAAGAATAAAATATTGATTAAATATATCTTACCAACTTATCTGTTTTTTATTTTATATTTAAAATATTTATATATTGTAAACAAAAATAAGAATTCACTGCTTTAAACATTTTTTAATGTGTGTATTTGAGTTAAATATTTATATTGAGAATAAAATAATTTGTTTTATATTTTATATCATGTATGGCAATACTGCTGTATATACTATGTTTATTATGAAACAATATATAAATAAAATTTAAACAAAACTGTATCATATTAATTAGATTAACTTTAAATTTTTCTAATTGATCATTATATTTTGATAATAACCATAATATAATCAATAAAGTATAGCAAACAATAAATTACCAGATACATATGCATATGACAGAAAACTGATGATATTGTTATGCCATCTATAACACTAATCTTAGAAATAAATGTTTAACAGATATAATACTGTATAACTAATATTGATTTAAATATAATTATAGGTGGTCCTCCAGGAAGTTTTAGCAATAACCCTGGAATGCGCAGTAGGTCTGATGATTTTACTCAAAATTCAGGTATATACATAAATTAGTTTTATTAATACTTTTTTTTATATTGATACGAATTCATAATTTATTTAAATTGAGATAATTATCAATATTTAGTTACATATTACTACCACGAAGGTAAATGCTATGATTATTACTCATTGCTGTTCACAAGCTGAATATATTTGCTGAGGAAAATATATGAGACATTTAGTATTGCTAAAATATAGTTTTATGTTTCTATGATTAATACTCATTGCTGTTCACAAACTGAATATATATGCTGAGGAAATTGTATGAGAATTTGTTATTGTTAAATATAAAATCTTATGTTTCTAT
>VUJU01002336.1:2257-38653 GCA_009835225.1 Aphis craccivora
GGTTTTTGTATGAACTCTTTATGTGATATTTCTTCCAAAATTGCAATGAGATTGAATTCATTAGGCACCACTCTGCATTCAAGAGTGCTAAATACATCTAACAGGTCGTCCTTTTCAACAGATGAAATATCTTGCAGTGCACAATTTAATATTTGCTTGTCACTTTCACCAAGTGTAAGCAAAAATGAAGGAATTAATTGTGAAGTTACATGACCGTATATCATTTGTTCAATTACAGGCATAGCTAGTTTAATAGGTAAATATTTAGCATTAATCCAACCAACATACAATATTTTAGCCATTGACTTCCACTCTTCCTCTTTAAAGTCATGTCTTATGCAAGGAATTTTGACATTTGTACCAACTGTGCATGTTTCATACATAGTGGTCCAAAATTCTGATATTGTGTCTCGAAAAACACCACCTGCATCTAAGCCTTTTTCAGATTCACCATTTGGAAGAATAAGTTCAATCGTTATGTTGGAACATTTTTGTTTGTCGATAGTTTTAAATGCTTCGATCATTTCCTCAAAAACATTACCTCGATGAAAAATGAGATGTATAAGTGGCATATCAAGAACATCTTCGTTAATAATGCTTGAATTAATGTGTGGAACGGTAGAATGAAAATCCAATTCACTTTCTTCATAAAACTCCTGTATTAATTGACCTATGGATAAAATATTACATATTAAGATATTTATAGTAATTGTTTTGTTTTAAGAATGTATTAATTATACTATGTTGTGAAAAATAATTTAAACTAGAAATTAAAAGTTATTTATTATAGGTAGTTATAAAAATATTTTACTTTACAAATCTACATTTTTTTTTTTTTTTTATGATTAATAAGATGAAACTTGTGCTCAAATTGGTAAAATAACTGTATGGAGATTTATAATTAGTGTCTAATTGTCTTTTTATATAATTGATGAGCTAAAATTGTTTTGACAAAAAGCTAATAAAAAAAAAAAAAAAAACTGTATGGGATGCAATATTTCTATTTATGAAACTATAGGAGTGATTAAGTTATAATAAATTGTTTAATTTAAGGGGAGTTATGTCCTCTTGTCTTATAGATATACCTACATACTATTTACCTTGATTATTCATGATATTGTTTTCTAATGAAAGAGTAGATGATAAACCTAGTTCCACGATATCATACATAGTTGATGAATGTAATGGTATAGGTATAATATCAGAATCACCTTCACAATATTTAATGTTTGGTATAGTTGCTTCTTTATCATCAAAATCAGTTCCTAAATAATAAAATATATGATATATGCATTAAATTGTCTGTAAGAATAATAATATATAGTATATACCTTTAATAATATTATCATCAGCAAAAGAAAATTCTGGAGTTAAATTAATAAGCGAATCAGGTGTTGTAAGATTAACATTTTGCATAGAAGTTTCAGTATAATTTTTTGAATTTTGAATAAATGAGCGAATACCACTTTTCCTACGAGTAGCTAGATAATATCTCAGTTTTGGTAGACCTAAATAAGTTTATTACTTAAGTACATAAATAAAAAAACTTAGCAAAATGATTTAAAATATAGTTACCAGTTTTTTCATATAATTCTATGACTGTCGTATCCTTCTCTATAGGTTTTCTTTTAAAATCAAACATTTCTACACACAACTCTTCCCAAGAACCAAAAATTGAAATATTTTCTTGACCAAAAAATAATTCTTTTGATATTTGAAGTAAATCATCAGGCTTCGAATCTTTGGGACACTGAATACTTCTAATACCACCGCCAGATGGTTCTTTAATCTATGTAAATCAATAAATAATTTTAAATTTTTAGTATAACAGGAAAACAATTTAAATTACCTAAAATATATGATATTAATACATTAAATTTTTAGAGCTAACCTGTTTATATTTATTAATTTTTTTATCAAAATGGAGCCAACCAATCTGTATGGTTCTGGTTGATTTGAAAGCATTACCTTTGAAGGTTCTGAAAAGTTTTTGTTAAATTTTAATTTGTAATATGAAGTAGAAAATTATAAAAGCTGTACTTGCTTAACTTACTTTACAAGTGGTTGTTGATCAGTCTCATCGGAACTACACATTTCATTAAATGATCTTCTATTTTCATTTTTTACTTTGTGCATCAACTTATCTAATAAATTATTTTTTTTATTTTTTTTATATTGATTTTGCTTGGACCAGTTGATCAGAGCCATTCTATCACCATATCCTGGTAACCAATCACGTAATTTTGAATCATCTTCTTTTAAAATTGATATAACTGCTAAATCAACCTATGATCAATTAACTCTCTTAATTAATTTTTAATTAAAATACCTATATAATTTTTATTGAAATAAAATTTACAATTACAATTTATGTACCTATTAATTAGTAGGCAATAGCACAGTACAATATTATATTTAACAATATGCCACAATATATTAATTAAAAAAAAAATAAAATGTTTAGAATAATGTATAGATACATCGAATATAATATAGGTACCCATACCTTATTAGAATCCATTTCTTTGGCCACTTGATCAGCATTATGGATGTTTCTGCTTTTTAAAAAATCAAGAATAGTATTCATAATATAAAATATTGATGCTATTACACCGAAAAATTATAAATATTTTACTAATTTATATTTAAAGATGAACAGTGAACACAACAATTTATTAATTTCTTCGTCATCCGTCGACTGTCGTTGCCCGTTTGCGTTTGGTCAAACCGTAACTGCCAACTGGCGTAAGTGCGTAACTACTAACTAGATACTAGATAGTAGATAGTCAATAATCGGAATTTACCATACTTCGTATATTTATAGAATTGTGGATAACGAGTAACGACATAACGTACACCAGATAATGACTATTTTTTATAGTTTTCGGCTGCCCACCACTCAAACATTTGGTATGTACAAGGTACAACCACAGAATAGATATAATATAGAATAGATAGAATTTCATCTATTCTGTGGTACAACCCTGTACATTGTAGTATTGTAAAACTTGTAGTGTATATATTATTTGGTTATTATCTTATATAGTAATATCTTATAGCAGGACAATACTACAATAGGTAGATCGGGAATACGGGATGGGCTATTATACAATATTATATTATGGGAACATACCGGGTAACTTGTCCTGGGGGGGGTCTTAATTTTGCTCAGGTGTGTGGGTAGGTCGTAGGTGGTACCCTCAAACAGGGTTTACCCAAGTGGTTTAAAAAAGGTTCGGCGCCACTGGGAATACCCCTGATTATGATTTAATATTATTAAGTACCTATATGTCCTATATAGGCGGATAGCCGGTATAGGAAAATTAAAAAGAATTACGGAAAATTAGTAATCTGCTCTGCAGTCTGCACCATACTGATACTCGTCAGTCGTCAACTCGTGCAGTCGTGCACTCGTGCGTAACCAAATCTTAATGCGGCGTAGGTATTGACGAAAATGATCTTTCACATGTTGCTGATGTAGTGATGTCTTAGATGTCTAATGTCCTGGCAGGGGCGGATCCAGAAATTTATCAAAGGGGGGGATAATTCAATACGTAACACTGAATATAACTATTATTTCTCACAAGTCACAATGCAATAAATTTGTATATAATAAGCTCAAGGGAGGGGTAATTCCCTATTACCCCCCCCTTGGATCCGCCACTGTGTCCTGATAAAGTTGACGATTGGTATGGTTATTGCACCTCGAATTAATTTGTAAAGGCCCGGACATATTTTTAACACCATAATCTATATTTTTAAACTTTTATATGAAATGACTAAAACATATTGTAAAACATCACTAAGTACCTACTGAAAAACCTTTTTTGTTGACCAAATTGTATTGTGGGTCTGTGGGATATTGTTGTAACGTGTCCGCTCTAGCACTCGAAATTGAATTATACTAATTATAGGATAATAATAAAGTACATAAATTTAAGTATGACTTGTCTTTATTAAATAATAACGCGTCTTTATGATATTAAAATAAGAATTTAGTAAGTACATGCTCAGACCATGTTTGAAATAGAACTCCACACACCAGTCGGGCGAGTCACCCTTCCTTTTTCGGCCTAATCACTTTTCGACGAAATTTAAAAAGACTGATTCCCTTTTCGACCAGAACAAAAAGTTTTGTAAAGTTGTGACAATTATATAATTATATAATTATGTAATTTTGAAAAATTATTAAAAGTATAAATTGCATAAAATATTGTAAAAAAAAATACAGAAAATTATTTAAAATTTAAGACTATCTATATCAACATTATTTCATATTAATATGTTACAAATTTTCAATATCTATAATATATTATATAAAACAATAAAATAATAATAATAATAGGTAATTTTGTCAAAAGATACAAGATATTATTATTGTAAATATTTGTAATGAATAGTACCTAGTACCTACTACCTACCAAGAATTTGATTTGCAGAATCTTCAAAACTTAAATATATGAAACAATAGTGTCAATTTTTATTGTGTGTGTAATGTGTATTATTAATATCTTTTTGTAAATAGTTTCGTCAAGAATTGTATTTGTATTTTTACAAATAATAATTCTCCAGAGGCAATTGTAAGACAAATTGAAAAACCTAAAATTAAATTTTATACTATTTTTAAAATTTTTTGTATAATAATATTGTACATAATATTATAATGTGGCATAATAACATAAAAATAATGTTAATATATTAATATTCTTATATTTTAAAAATGTTCATATAATATTAAAAGTATATATAATTTTACAATATTTTATGCAACTTATAAAAAAATTATATAGCAGCAACTATTTTATTTTTTATAATATGTATTATATACATTTTTGTTTTGGTCGAAAACGGCTATGCCCTACAACTCTATGGTCTATCGCTTGGACTTGACTAAATGTCTATATTATTTATGCTACCGGCGTGTCCAGAATCACCTTGTTGTGATCACATATTATGTAGGTACCTAATATCAGAGGTTATATACTCCATCCACCCTAACCTATAGGCAGTAGTGTCATTTCAGTTTTTGTTAGACTAGGGCAACTACCCACCGAATTGCCTACTCAAAATTATCTTTACGCAGATTCACATGGCATAGTGTTATAATAGGTGTAGAGGGAGGGGGTTTAATTTGTTAGGTATTTGAAGGTCACATGTCGGATTTTGAATTATCAAATATATAATTCTATATTATGGATATAGTCATTAAAAATAAAACTTCTTATAATTATTAGTTAAATGTGCCGACTTAAAGTCGATGTTAACATTAGACTAGGGCAAATGCCCAAGTTGCCACCCCCTAAATGACGCCACTGCCTATAGGTCTTTCTTAACAATTTCCTATAATGTGGAATCTTACAGTCATCAAATATCAGTGAATATGAACACATGCTTAATATTACAAATAGTAATCTAAAAACTTAATATGAGGTTCATTACCTACAATATATCTACTAGTACCTACATGTCCTACATGTAGGTATTGTATATTTGTATTCATATTTTGTCAGATTATCAGAGCACGTAGCGGTTGTATTCCATTATAGAAATTTAAAAGCATCCACACACCCTATTTCCAAATTTATCTAATTTATAAGTTCTAAATTCTAATTCATAATAACGACTTGTATCGACGCATAATTTTCTGTTGTACTATGTTATAAATACGAGTTTTAATTCATAATATTGAGTTGTGATAATCCATAATAACGACTTGTGTAAACGCGTAAATTTGAATTGCGTTATGTGATAATTACGAGTTGTAATCGATAATAATGAGTTGTGATAATCTATAATAATGAGATAAAAAAAACATACAGTTGGCCTTTCAACGCTTCCGTAAATGTGTTACCGATAAGGTTTTGAGTATCCGAGACATATCTATATAATATCTGCTCGTCGTTCGGTTTATTTTCGGTCTGGTCGGCGGCGCGGCGGTGCACGGTGTCGGCAACGGTGCGCGGTGTCGGCGGCGGTGACACGGAAGGGGAAATTTAGGCGGCTACGGTATGGCCGTGGAGCGAGCAACAGCCGTGCGTCATTCGCACGAGCGCCCAGATGCTGTTCGCACGTTTACCGAAATAAATAAAACTCCAAAACTTTACAAAAATATAATAATTATATTATTATATTATTATTATACTACTATATTATTAATATATATATATTATATTATATATTATTATTATTATATAGCCATAATATAGCCATAATTATTGAAATAAATAAATTATAAAATAAAATAAAATTAAAAAAATAAAAAAAACTTTTACTTATATACCTACAGGTTTGTACGGAACCCTCGGTGCGCGAGTCCAACTCGCACTTGCCCGGTTTTTTTTTAACTAGTTCATGTTAATTTTTGGTCATGCTTTCTTTTCTTTTTTGGTTTTTTTTTTTTAAAACAATCCTGTGCTTTTTTAGTTGTTTATTATGCTTTAAAATCTGAGCCCGGCGAGCCCTAGTCATTACAGTATAACACCATAGTCCATAGGTCCAAAAAGAGCTGCAGCGCGCTACATAATATTACAGAACGATAATAATATAATATACCTATATAAATATAATATGTTTATATGTTAATATACAAAGACGAGATACTCAGATTTATAATACATTATACATATTATTATCAATATTACCTACTCATTTTGCATTTTCCCCTATTATCAATTATTATCAACATTATCATTGGCGCGCGTGTGTGTGTACCGTACTACCGTAGTTTAGTTTCAGTCTAAATTCACAAGTCTTCATTGGTCTCTGCAATTTCGTCTTAAAGTTTAAAAATTTAAATTAAAAAAATACGACCATCAATTAGGAAAAATTTTAATTTTCCAGATCACACCCCTCATCGATTCCAAATGGACAGTGCAGTAACAACGGTGAGGTATGAAGATTATGTTGAGTATTTCCTGTTCGTCCGATTGGACAATAGCGAGGAAGATGCCGAAGAACTGGTGAAACACATTAACCATTTGAACACTAAGGCATTGGAGTTAGTTGATCGGTTGTCCGAAGAGTATATATGGCATAAGGACAAGTTCAATTTGATACCTCGGTTTTGTCCATCAGCAGAACTGCGACAGACATTCTCCGATACTTCAGATGGTAATACATAATATTACAACTTAATTTGCCTAATATTTTTCCATTAGTACATACCCACATTTTTGAACCTTCGGACAACCCACAAAATAGATAAAATATCTAACTATTATGTAATTGTACAATGGTTTTGAGACATGTTTGCTTTTACTGTTTTCTAGAAGTATTACCACCACATCTGTATGGTGTAACTCACTATGGTGATAATATTGAAGATGAATGGTTCATTGTATACTTGCTGAAAGAGATTACAAAGGAATATCCTGAACTGATTGCTCGGTATGTGCATTTTAATTGGTTTTTAATTAAATATTTTACATTTCGATGTGTAGTGTCATAGATTCTGATGGGGAATTTCTATTGATAGAGGCTGCAGAGTGTTTGCCAAATTGGGCAAATCCCGACAACTGTGATCAAAGGGTATTTTATTTAATTATTATTTATGACAAAACATTTATGGTGTTATTTATATTAATTTTTAATTGCTTTTAAAGGTCTACATAAGTGAAGGCGATATTCATATTATCCCATTGGTTAGTGCAAATAGTAGAAAATCAATTACTGTTTCACAAGCATTGGAACAGATCACTAAGTATCCTACTGCCACTATAGCTACATCAGAAGTCAACTCTGCAATATCATCGCGCTTGCATGGGTAGAAGTATACAAATTAAATTAAATACACTTTAAATAATAGACATTTTTTTTTACTTGCAGGTATCCTGGTAAAATTAAAGAAGATCTCCATTGCTGTCATGCTTATTTACCTGTAGGTGTAGCCTATTTATTAAAACACCAACCTAGTTTAATAGCACCAGCCGTATTAGCATTTTGTCATAGAGATATGTTGGACATTAAAGCATGCCAAACAATGAAGTAATTAATTTTGTGTTATATTTATAATTAATATTATAGCAATTATTAATAATTGACATATTTATTTTGTTTTTAGAAATTTTCCTCCTAAAGATAGAGTAATGTGCGCTGTGACCATGACCAAATGTTTGTATGCTATGCTTATAAAACAAAAATGCGTTCCTGAAAAGAGAACTGGTTGGGATTTAGTTGACCCATCAGACTCTCGCTACAAAGCACAAATTACAGGAGTAAGAATAGTAAGTATGATATATTTTATTTTTACTTAAATAATATAATTTTGTTGGAAAATTTGAACATGTTTATGTTAGGTATTTTATATTATGTTTAAAAATTAAATTTTTTCTATAAATATTAACACCAGAGTTATTTTTCCTGGTATTAATAAACAATGCAAATAGTAAAATTTGTTTATATTTTATTCATTTTTTATAAATTAAGACAAAATAAATAAAAATATTTTTTTATTAATATATAAATAAACAAATTTCATGTCTTATAATATCTATACCGTAGCTTGTTATTAGTTTGAGTATTATTAATAGGTAATACAATAATACATTAATGAATAATATAAAATATATTACTTTTTAACTTACAATTTGTTGTGAGGGGGAATCATTAAACAAGTTATTCACACTTAAGAAAATGTATGATTTAACTTTATAACACAGTAGAGACCAATGATTGGAAGAACTAAAACGCCTATTTTTTATGTATATTATATTATATTAAATTTATTTATACTTAATAAAATTGTGTTATATTTTTGTTCAATTATGTGATTATTTTTTATTAAGGCTTGTGGATTTGAAATATTAGTTAGTCAAGCAAAATCAACTGTCACAGATACGCCTGTGGATTTGACCTATGACAAACGTTGGCATCATTACAAATCTTCATTAGCAGATAAAGGATATTTTAAAGTAATAATTCATTTTAATTTACTGGATTTTTTAATTTATACAAGAAATATATCAATATTTACGTTTTTAATTATCAATTATTTAGTTGTTCCTTAATATAAAATTATTTGTTTATTGATTCTAAGATATTTCCTTATATGTATAATGTATATATGTATAAAACATTTACTATAATTTTATCTTAAAAGAGATTAGGCTTAACAAACATATTTGTTTGTATAAATTATTTTGTAAAACTTACTTGTTGGATAACAATTAAATAAAAGAATATTGTTCTGCTCAGGATCTAAAACACAATATAAATGATAAAATAATTTGTTATAATATTTTTCAAAAAAAAAAAAACTGATTATTTTTGGATAGATTAATTTTACTTGAATACATTTTTTTAGATATACATTATACATACACATATTTTACTAATTAATAAAACTTAAATATTACTGCTTAGTGCTTTATGTTTATCAGGTACATCATAAAATCAAAAAATTATAAAATTATATTCATTGCTTTGTTTATCACAGAATTTATATGAAGGTTCAAATGGGTATAAACTATTAGAAGATCAAGCTAAGCAATATTACCTATCAAATGTAGATGAATATTTATCATCTCCATCAATTAGTCAAAGAATTAAAAATATTTTAGATGGTATTACTGAACAAGAATTAGCACAGCTAAAAAGTAGTACTTCAGATCTAAAACCAGCTGATGATGAAAAGTGGTTAGATGTATCACCATCTGATTTAGATCGTATACTTGAACAAAAGTTTGGATTGAAAAATTCTGAACAATCTTCAGCATCAGATTTTGCTTCATCTTTTACTGATAAGATTAGAAGTTTTTTGAACCAAGCATCTGATATAAATGGAGCAGATTTTTCTAAAAATCATCTTAGGCAAGTGTAAATTATGATGAAGTAAAATATTCATTATTGCAGTGGTTCTCAACCGGTGTGTCGCGACACACTACTGTGCCGCGAGAAATGTTATTAAATATTGAAAACAGTGTTTTTTGGCGAAGTTGCCGAAGTTGTTGTGGTTGTTGAGTGCTTGAGTGTGTCGTGAAAATTTGTGATGTATAATAGTGTGCCGTGAACCTAAAAAGGTTGAAAACCACTGCATTATTTAATACTAGCATTACCTTACTGCTTAATTTTTAGCAACTAATAGTACATATTTTAACTCTTACATTTGTAATATTTCAATTTGGAGACTTATATCATATTGTCTAATTGATGATTTAAAAATTTAACAGTGATGATTCTGATGATTCCGATGATGAAGATAAACCTGATGATGATAAACTTTCCAACTTACTAGTTTGTGGACCAGACGTAATGCGACCATCAAATGATGATAAAGATGCGGTAGCTGTTAGATACAAAAAAAATAAAAATAAAATCAATAAAAATAGTAGTGTGAATTTCGAACCTGAAAAATATGAAGCTGCACTCAGAAGTATTTTAGGTATAATTTAATAAATTTAATTAAATAAAATTACAAATAAATATTTTTATAAATGTTAAATTTTTTTTAGATTTTAAAATTCCTGATGACAATTGGGATGAGTCAAACAGTTCTGACATGGATTCATATGGTAGTGATTGTGATGACATGATGATAGGTAATTACTAATTAGTTATAAGTTATTGGTCCCAAACATATTTTATTTATAGGTATTTTCTATGCCATTTAAATACTTAATAATCATACATTTTGATTGAATAATAAGAATAATAATAATTTTCAATTACAAATGAGACTTATTTATAAATCTCTTTATGTAAATATATAATACATAATCAAAATATTCAAAATAATTAAAAAAGATGCTTCAAATTTTATGAAGATGTTAATTATAGATTCTTACACTATTAAAAGTACTATTGATTAATAAGTAACATTATTTAAAATAAATATACAATATTTAGTAATTACAATTATTTATGTATTAGCGCATTGACTAATATCATTGATTATGAATATTATATTATATTTGTAATCAATACTAATATCAATAGATGTCAATAAAACTCCTCAAGATATCCTAGATATTAACTTTAATTTTTTTTAATAAATCAGTCTCAGTTGTGTTAAAATTAATAATAAAAAATTTATTTTGCTGAACACAAATAATATCCTATGTTATGCTTGTATATTTATGATACAAGAACAATGTAGGCGTTGTATTCTTTTAAATAAAATTACTTACAAATTATTGAACTGTTTTTTTTCACAATATTTAGGAAGTCAGGCTGATCCTAGCATAGCTAGTTATATGGCTCAAATGGATAAAGAACTTGCATCTACATCTTTAGGAAGTAGTTTTGTGAAAAAACCTACAAGTGACAATAATAAACAAAAAGTATGTAATTCATTTTGTGTCTAGCAAAATATTTCCTTTTAAATTATCAATTTTTTTTTCTTACAGAAAACTGTTAGAATAGATCCTAATGTCCAATGTCAAGACAGCGAAGAAGATAATTTCTCTGACGTAGAAGATTTTAAACCTGTCGACATAGACGTGAACGCTTTTCAACACATTCTCAAATCATATCAAGAACAGCTTGGTTTACCAGGACCTGCTGGCAACCTTTTAGGGCCAGCTGGTTTGAATTTAGGCAAAGATTCTTCCAAATAATTTTTAAAATTTTTAAGTACAATTCACATTTTTATCTTTAAATATACAAGTTTTTTTATATACATTTATATTTATAATTTACTATATAGTTATTACAAATAAAATAATTCCACATATTTTATATCTTTTAATTTAAGTAAATGTTGCATCATAATTAAATTTTGAATTACAAAAAAACATCAACTTTTTGACGTCATATAGATAATTACCAGGATTGGTTTTTATAGCACTTAAAATTGCATAAATATGCGCTCTAATTTGATCTTAAATATTGCAAAATATGCACAAAAAATATGCAAAAAAAGGAAATCTCATCAGTAGAAATCGACAAAAAAAGTCCCAACAAAATAAGCAGATCACAAAAATTAGAACCAAATACCTAATTCGAAATCATTGTAATAGTATATTATTCCTATAATCTATTTAATATTATCACTGTAATTGCACGGCATTTTAGTGTAATCAGCCTATTTACTTAATTTATACATTTACAATTTACTTGATAATTCGATTGACAAAAATCTAAAACCACGTTTTGGTAAAATATAATTTCATAAAATAAGACTGATTTTGATTCAAAAGACAGGTAAAAAAGCATTAAAAATTAAAAAACCACAAAATATGCAAAATAAAATTTTTAATTTGAGTTCTCTGTATCATGAAAATGAAAAACATTTTTAGCTTACTCTGCTATTTTTTAAACAAGAAATATGCAAATGCTATAAAATCCCAACCCTAGTAATTACTACCTATTTTTTAAAAACCATGATAATGTTTATTTACTCTAGTCGTGATTTGTTTTGTCATATTATGTATAAATAAAATCTTTAACTATTTCTATATGATATCTCCAATTTGTTCTATATCTAAAAAAATCGCCTTATGATCTTATGGATTCTTTTTGTTTAGGTACTTATTAATTTATGGTACACATATTCACCAGCCTATTATGATGTGTATATTATTTTACCAACCCTTACTGTAAACTTCAAACTCTGAGCACTTAGTACACGGGTACCTACTTTGTGGAATCAACAATTCAAATTATAAAAAATTGTATAGTTTTTTTTATGATTTCATTAACATAAAAAATAAGTAGCAAGTATTAAAAAAAATATTGGTTTTGGTTTTAAAAAAACCAAATAACATATTGGGATAGCACAAATAAATACCTAACTAAATACACTAATCATTTTCAAAAATAAATTTACAAACAATAGCAAGTAAAAAAAAATTAATTGACTTGCTAGACAATTTGTTATGATGTGTATTTAACTTCCATTGAATAATAATAATAAAAAAAACAAATTTTAAATTCTTAATGAAAACAGGATACATGAGTAATAAATAAGGTAATTGCGATTATTAATTGCATTGTGTGTCATACGCGTAATATTATGATATTTAGTATGACATATTATTATTACTAATCCCGTAAACTTTATTCCATTTTAAATGATTGCGTTTATTATACATTATCGCTATTGCAATGTAAGAAGTATCTACAAACAGCGAAAACTTGACGATTCCCATGAATATTGCAACCATGTAAGCAGTTGCAAATAATATTTTATTTGTGTCGTTAAAATAAAATTATCGAACAATTACAGCGCGTGGTTGTGTAAAACATGTACAAAACGATACGTCTTAGGTAAGTCTAAGTGATTGGGACGGGACATTAAATGGGATTTTGATAGAACCCAATCGATGGCAGACCATCGGAGACGAAATAGTGAGCACAAGACTCATACGGAGTACAGACACGTAAGTATAATATAATATTTAATTATTAATAAATATTAGAATATTTATACCTATTTAGGTAGATACGCAAATGTGTGTACCTAAGGCGTTGAAAGACGCTTCACTGTAACAGTATCAGAGTATCAGCGAACGCGGGCAAAGATCATCGGAAACAAAGTATAACAATAATAGTATGTGCACCAGTGTACCGATAAGCTTGATATGGACCGAACTACGTGTTTGTGTGTGTATTTAATTGATTTGGATAAATAATATTAAAACCGATAATATTTTAAGTCCAAATCGTGTTGAGAGGAATAGAAGGATGGGTGAATGGGCGGGTATAAAATATTATTATTATTATTGCTATACAGACATACAACGATTAGTATATTATGTGGAGCAGTATACCTATTAAGTATATATTAGTATTGTAATCGCTGTTTCAGTTGGTCGGTAGCAGTGTTAGCAGTAGGTTTAGAATATTATATATAATATTGAACATTGGGCTTCCGGGGCCTGCGGACGATTTGGATTTAAACATTTTTAAAGCTATTTTTTTCGCAGTCCTGGTGCATGCAATCGAAGATAAAAAAACTGAAATATAATAATTATTATTCGCCTGCCATGGACGTGATCAAAGTGATGGCACCAGATCATAACAACACGGCATTGGAAATTCGACTCGATTTGGAAGACGAGACGGAAAATCAGGAACCCGTCGACGATATACTTGAGGCATACGGTATCAATGGAAACCCGCCATCGTACTTGACACCGCTGTTAGCCATTCAGGTATATTATTATAGTCGTAAAGCGGATTTTATCGATTCCGCCGGCCAGGGGCGGCTTGGGATAAAAATTCAGCCCGGGGAAATGTATTAGACATTTTTAGTATAAACTAAGTTAAGTCGATTTATTTTTCAGAGTATAGTGGTTTGATGCCAGTCTTATATATTTACGTAAATATATTAATTTTTTTATTTAAATAATCGTTAAAATTTGTTGCTATATATATATATTTTTTTTCATAATTTTTGTTTTTGCATATTTTATTACTGTCGAGCCCCTTATTATTATACATTAGAATCAGTTTGTATTTTTAAATTGAATACATGTGAAAACAAAAATATATTTGGACGTGCTTTGTTGAATCGCGTATTAAGTTTCGATTGGAACGATTCACAACTGTTAGTAGTTCATTCGAAAGAAATCGAAGAAGATGCCCACATTTTTGGATTCAATTATTAAGATATTATACTTAAATTATAAAATGTAATTTACCGTTTGTTTTAATCGGGTAAAACGTTATACTTAAAATTAACAAATTTTGTCTAATTCACTGTAATATTCATACAGATTTTTATAATAATCTAATATTTAACACATCTGCAATGCGGGATAACTCGATAACTAGGTACCTAACTCGAAATACCTATATATAGGTACTTATGCTTTATTCCTATAAAATAATAAATAGGTACATATTTATAATGTGTGAAAATATAAACTAAGCAAGGACACACAAAAAATATGTATTTATCGTTATTGTTGTAAACGTTTTACAGAACGTAGTGACAACTTTAAGTTGTTTGATCTTCTTGTATAATATTTTGGCCCCGAAACTATGCATTTTACCAGAGGACCCGGCACGCGCGAACTTGTTAGCAACGGCTGTAATGATGGCCGGTATAAGCACCTTGATGCAGACATTTTTGGGTGTCAGGTAAGCATAAAATATATATTAATTATTTGCATTGGTCATAGATTTAAGCCAACTATAATATAATTATAATATTTATAGGTTATAAGAGTAGTATAAATATATTATAATAGGTTTTTATTTTTATAATTAAATTATAATTTTTATTTTCCTTCATAATTTAGTTATTTTTACAGTAGGACGTAGGTACAATATTATCTGAAATATTACCTCTGACAAAATTGAATTGTTGTGTAGTTTGTTCAGTCAACTTCATTATTGTGTATGGCTATTTTTTTTTTTGTTTATCTAAGTTAAATATTGTGACTGGATTCAATTATCTTACAATAATTATAATATGTATTTGTAAATAAGTAATACGTCTTATAATGTGGAATTTATTATGTACTTTATATTTATATTTAGTTATTTAAGCATAAACTGAAATGTAATACAAAAAGAAAACTAAAACGTGTAATAACTACAATACTACATAGTTATTGTACTTTTATTAAAACATTCAGAACTCTATACCATCTCTATATCAGTCTTAATTATAATATTTGCATAAGATAATTTTTTTATTCGGTAGATTTGGTGTACATTTTTAACAACGCATCCTTTACATTTAATACATTGTGTATAGTCTCATCACTGTAGTTCCATCTTATTGATGTATGTTAAGTTAGATTATTTTATGAAATTTCGTATGTTCCACGATAAAAAAATCTCTCTGCATTTACTTATATCATTATTAGTATTATACAAGGATTTAAGAGTAACGTGCTCAGCTATTAATGATTGTATAACATATTATACGTATGACACTATTTGATAATAAATATAATATTAAATAGGCTCCCGATTGTACAGTCCAGTGGATTCGTGTATCTGTTCTGCACGTTACCCATATTGGAACTGCCAGAATGGAAATGTAGTAGCAACATAGATCTGTACACGATGGGTCCCGAGGCTCGGACGTTAGAATGGAATCACCGGGTTCAGAACATTCAAGGCGCTATGATCATCATTGGTGTCATTCAAATGTTTTTGGGCTATTCTGGTAAGAATATTTTAATTTTAATTTTTAGGTATATTATGTGAGTTAAGAAAACAAAATAACATGCATTATTTAACTTGGGAAAAGAAGCTAAGTGATAACACTTTCAATTTAACGTAGGTCTTGTGTCTTGTGTGTTTTTATTTTACTTTATTTTGTCTGGTAAGAATAAAACTAAAAATTTTAAATTTGAATAAATAATAATTTTATTGTAGGGGTGAGGATGAATGCTATTTCTCAGTATATAAGTTAATTCTTTTTAAGGCAAACACTCGCTTTGTCATTCCATTTTTTCAAAAATATTGACTTTAAATTACATAAAAAAAAATTCAAAAGCTTTAAAATTTATGTTTAACTTTAAAAGAATTATTCTCTGTTACGCTATACGCGGAAAACATGACGAGACACTGTAGAATACTACTGTATATAGTATTATAAATTATATTTTAAGATTTAAATACCTTTATTACGCTACTCATGTACCTACAAAACTCTTCTAAAACCAAACTTTAATTATAAATTTAAGAAAATGCAACAATTCTAATCTCAAAAAATTCAGTAATTTAAAAATATTACCATAAGAAATATAACAAATTTCATACCATACATATATTATCTTATCTAATCACAGTAATTATTTTGATTAGTGATTACCTACTCAGTGATTAGTATAATTTAAAAACTGTACAAGAAGAAATAAAAAAAAAAAATGTTTTATAATAGCTTCCAAGCTTTTCTCATCATCTTGTTGAAAGTCTCACTCTCACCCTAAATCCAAGGTTTAAAAATTAATTAAAATCCCAGTAATCCTTCAAAGTATTTGAAGCGTAGATTATGTAGAAACTACTTGCTAAACTCATATCTTTTAATTAATAAATAAAAAAAGACAACCGATTGGAAATTATCATCAATGGCCAGTTTCTTTCATAGTTTTACTCAATTCATATTTCATACTCTTTTTTTCCACAGACACAGATTAAGTTTATAAAGTAAATAACAATAATGATAATAAAAAGTGTAAGTCACTGTATGTCCATCATGTTCCTCCACCACCCAAGTATACGCCTTAAGCAGCTTAATATCTTTAAGTATATTTCATTATTTAACTTTTAAAATATGTATGTATAAATTATGTGGCTTAATTTGAGCTGTTTTATAGGTACATACACAAAAATAAAAAATTTTATTTTAGTTAAATCAGTTTGTGGATAATAATTTATTTATTATTTATATTATTGACAACGCCCATTGAGTACACGATTATTGCTTGTACGAATAGTATTAAGTAAATAAACTCAAACATTTGACCGATGTCTTTTTACTTTTTTTTTTTATCAGTAACGAGTTTAAATATAGGTTTTCTCCAAACAATAATTTATTATTCATTTAAAATAAATATTAATTTGCTAGATTATTTTTTTGTTGACTGACCTTTCCCATCACATTTATAATTATATAAATGATTGTTTGGTCGTTTGGTGTGATATTAGTCATCGCTTATTGTTTCTTACTAGTTACTATTATAATATGTAGAACATATTAAATAATATTTTTGAGATATGATACCATTGATCATTTTAACTTTTATGTATATTGGTTATTGATATACAAATATGTAGATAACAATGTCCCAATTCGCGAATAAATCATTATTGCTAATCGGTTTTTTCATTATTAAAATTTGTATTTAGTCTGAGAAAAATCTTCAATTATTTAAAGTTAGTGTAGTTCATATTATTATATATAGTTTATAGTTTATACTATATAATATTAGATATTATACATCTAGATACTTAGTAATCGAAATAAGGAAAACATTAATATTTTTTTTCCATCGGTAATATAATTAATATATACATAATATTCTTACATATTATCTATAACACTATCTTAAAATTGGTTTTTACTAACTAATTTAGACAATCGTCTACCTTAGACGATAGATCTTTTATGTATAGGTTGAACGTTGAACTAATCGTTGTATCATCATTGATTTATCATTTGCTACACATTGTATTTTTCCGCGTGTTACACGTTGTTATAGCAAACAACATTTTAATTGTTTACTGTTGAAAACCAATTTGCAGAAGCCCAGACGGGTTAAGTATGGCGTCAACGATAATATTAATAAAATACCATACGACCTAAGCACTTCGAGCGTACAATATAGTTTATATATGAATTGTGTTAAATATTGAACCTCATTTTGGTAATTTGGAGACCTCACCTGCTAATCACCTAACCTCCATAGACAAAATGAAATAATGATAATAGGTATAGGCGATAGTATATGTATGAATATATGATGTTTGAGAGCTTAAGGGCCAAGGAGACTTATACATATATTTGACTTTATTTCTAGCTCCCCTCCCAAAAAATAAAAATAAATAAAAATATATTGTTCACTCATTGAAAAGTTGATAAATTATTTTATTAATAAATTATAAAAATATTTCTTTTTTTATCAGGCACTAAAACACACGTTTAATGATGAAATATTCTAAAGGTTTTATTTTAAGAATGTTGTAAAAATTGATCTTGATAGTCTTTAAAAGCAAAAATTATAGGACTAATGAGAAAATACTGTATTATTTAATTGTCGATATTTATAAATAAAAAAAGCGGTCAAGTGGGTACCGCTCTGCTGTACATTAGGTGCCGTGTGGATCATTATTATATATTATAGGAGTGTTAAATTTCAATCCAATGATAGTTATCATTGTATACGAAAAACGATTCTGAACGAAGATGATTTGTCAGCCTAGGATATAATTTCCAGTGGTTAGTGAAAAAGGTGGTTTATGTTTTAATGGCCTGAATACACCAAAATTTAAGTACTTTTATAATTAATGTAAGTTAAACTTATGAAAAATCTTGTATTAAATTTTCAACTTTTAGCTACTTATACAAAAAATTTTATGAATTATACCTACAAAATAATTTGCAAATATTCAGGAATTTGACAAATTTTTGTCAATATTTGAACTTCAAATGCTATAATAAAAAAAAATTGCGCCTATGTATTCTTATAATTTTTTAATCACTATAAGAATAACTTATGAGGAACTTTGCATTAAATTTTCAAGTATTTTGATAAGGTCAAAAAAATTTTATCGACACTTAAAAAAACAATTTTCAGAAAAATTAAAAAATTCAGTCGAATATAAATAGCTCAAAAAAAGTCAAAATATTTTGAAAATTTAATCATGTAAAGAAAATGCCAATCTAAATAACTGGTGAAATTTTCAAGTACCTATCTACGACTTATACTTTTTGAATAATAACAAATATTTAAAATCGTTTGGGATAAATCGTTATCGTTACGCTATTTCATAAGAATTTAAAATTCAAACGCGCTTAACATTTTTCCTATAATGATGCTTCGAGTTTCCTCTATAGATACTTGAAGGAAAACGTATGGAAAACTGAGTGTTGTATTTTTAATCCTTAGTTATTAACACAAATAATTTTATGATTTTTTAACTTCAAAATAACTGCAAATTTTCACGTTTTAGACAGATTTTGTAAAAATTTGAACTATAAACGCTTATAAAAAAAATTGTGGCTAACGTTTTTTTAATTTTTTTTAGCTACAATAAGAACAACTCATAAGAAACCTTGTATTAAATTTTCAAAATTGTTTGATCATCCAAAATTTGTTTATCGATACTAAAAAAAAAAAATTCTCATAAAAATCGAAAATTTCAGTTGTCTATAAATAACTTTAAATTTAACTGTATATAGATAACATTAACATAAATATTTGGTGAAAATTTCAAATATTTACACTTTACAGTGATTAGTTTTTGAATTACAACCATATAAAAAAATCGATTTAGTCTAAAACTGGTTTTGCGTAAAAATTCCTGTTTTTCTGTTACTTTTTAGGGTTTTCCCTGACGCTTTTGAAAAATATTGGAAATTTTTTACTTTTGACTCCCCAAAGTATACACTTAATTCACTTTCCTATCACAAACAGGGTTCACTTTTTAAAATCGAAGCACTTTTACTGCTCCAAAACGTGGTGATAGACACAAAAAAAAAAAAATAAAAAAACCCACACATATCATTGTAAAATCACTCCGTTCAGTATCTAAAATTATTGATGAAATAGGCGTGTCAAAGTAATTATTCTTTAAAGTTCCGCTATCGTATTCTTTTTACCAGTAGGCCAATATTACAAATACATCAATAATTATAAATAATTTTAATTATTTAAGAAACGAGCCTTCAAGTTTAATAAATCACATTTATTTTTAAAAATGTCAACAATACGTTTTAAATATCAATATTATTTAATATATTAATTTATCTTTGGTAATATAAGCACGAATGCCTATAAATTATTATTTATATAAACAGCCCTCTGCCTTCTACTAGCCGTGGTACACCGGGAAAAGTTTCGATATCTTGTCGGCCTAATTCATCACTGAATATGCTTCAAAATCATATATCAAATTTAGAAAAATATTTAAGATATAGTATAGCTAAATACGCATGTTTAAAACATAGGTTGGAGAACGATTCTTATTATAATCCAGAAGATTAATATAAAATAATAAATATGTTCAAGAAAAAAATTCTGTCATCATAATACGAGTAGTATTACTTTATTTTTTTGTTCAAAACTAAAAACTTTAAACTGAACTATTTGTTACAATACTGAATTTTTAACAGCATCGATCGACGACCCTAATAATGGCTGCTTGTTTTAATCTAAAAATACTTTCCAAAGTTTCATAAACTATGTAAAATATACATGTATTTTTACTAACGATAATTATGAAAATCATTTTAAATTAAATTTAAATTTCATTAATCTCCTGATTTTTAATATTTTTTTCTAGTTTCTAGACAAACGAATTGCCGTACGAGCACGCGGATCGCGGGACACATACAGGTTATCTGTATTTGTTACCACTAATCACTTTGCCACTATCATGGTATTAAATAATTCGCTGTTTTTCTAGAAATTAGAAAAAAATATTAAAAACCAGGAGATTAATGAAATCAAAATGTTGAAACGTCAACATTTTCAAAAAAATTAACTTTACAAAATGGCTATCTTCGATTTTTTTGGAAAATAATTAAATAAAAAAATATATTTTTTAACTTTTTTACCAAAACATTAAAATTAATTAAAACATAAAATATTTGTTTTTCTTGTCCCTGTGAGTCTTATTAAAAAATCAGAATTATGATATAGGTATCCATTATTTCAGGAGATATCGCAATGGGTAAATCCTCGCGGGACACTGTACATTAAATAAATTAAATAGATTATAATAATATATTACGCTGAGAGTTTTATATTTTTTTGTCGTTTTTACTTTGCAGGATTTATTGGAAAATCGCTGAAGTACATAACACCGCTAACTGTTGTGCCGACCATGTGCCTCATAGGGCTATCGGTTATCGAAAAAGGAGTGATTTTAATGTCGGGAAATTGGACCACGGCCATCATGTAAAATTAATTTTAACATTAAATAATATTTCAATATATTTACTTACCTATTATACTTACAAGTTATAATGTTTGATCTCTACAGTAAATTTACACGTAGTGTAACATTGAAAATAAGAAACCAGGGTATCAAAACATTATGTTATGTTTTTGATTTTTATTGCTTAAAATACCACGACGATGAAACGTTAAACATCCATTAAAAAATGTTTGGATAGGATTGTAATATTATTCTTGTTATAATATATTGTACAAGATACGACTAATAAAATGATAAATGACGAAATCTCTAGTAAAAATATTTTAACCTTTAAAATTAAACATTATATAAATTGTTTTCATTAAAAACTGTTATGATTCCATTAGATTATTAGAACATCTAATAAGTAATTACTGTAATTCTCGCTTTTTGAAATGTTTGGATTTAATTCAATAATATATTTTTTACGATTTTGTATTTTACCTCTACCTAATTCAAAATTAATGCTTGTCATTTTTATGGATAGGTATACTACAATTATAGCTGTGTTACGACTTATTAGAGTTGTGGAAGTTGTGGTTTTCGGTATCGCTCAGTACTCATATTATATTGTATAAAAACCACTATTAATCTCATTGGAGTACCGTAGACAATATTTCCGAATATCTATTTTATTTCTAATAGTATTAAGAAAAAACGATAACGGTGCACATAAGTTGCCTTCTATATCATTCTCAGATTAAAAAAAAAAAAAAAAAAAAAAAAAATCAATATTTCCTATGGAAAATTCAAGAGCGAGACCATAGGCAATTCGAATAGTCTAAATTAAAAATCTATTAATTGGACTCATCATTCGATTTACTTGTAAGTGAAAACCTTACAATATTACAAGAATTCTAGCATAATTTTTTTTACACGATGCTTACCAGTTACCATACATTCAATTTCCATGTAATTGTTTTAAAATTCTTATCGGCGTATTAATGTGATTTGAATTTTTAATTATTTATAAATTCAATTAAAAATACATAAAAAAAAGTAATTATCAGTTAAAACAATTGTATATACACAAAGCTCATAAAAGAGATAATAATTATTTCATTTTAATATAACATTTCAATATCATTTGAACAAAGAAATCAGTCTTAAACTTTTATAGTCAACCTTGAACCTTTTTTTTAAATTGTTATTGTATGTGATAGAAATATTATTTAAAATATATTTAATATTTTTGGATTTAAATAAGTATTTTCTTATAAAAAATATAGTATTGTATTAATGTATATATCCATGTACCATGTACGCTGTGCTCAGTTAATAACTTTATTACATAATGCCGTTAGGCCGTTAGGGCGCAAATGGTGATTATTGAAATAAATAATATATATATATATATTAAACCTACAAATAATATTTAATAATATTTTATTAGTGTGTGCAAAGTACCGCTTATTAATCACTAAAAATGAATAACAAGTTTTTTTTTTTAAAGACTGATCGAAAAAATGAAAAAAAACTGTAATTGTATTAATTCATCTTTATCTTATTGTGTTCATAGAACGCTATGTTTACTGACGTTATTCTCACAATATTTACGAAAAGTCGCCATTTCCTTGCCAGTCTATTCATCTCGAGGTGGACTGTTCAGGGTTCGGATGAAAATTTTCGCACTATTTTCAGTAAGATGATAATGATCCAATACATGCACTTTGTCATTTATTATTATAATATTTGTTTATTTTTAATTTTTAATCAGATATTATTCAGCGTGAGCATTGTGTGGATTGTGTGTGTTTACCTGACTTCCAGGAATAGTCTATCACCAAGAGATCCGACAAACACGGAATCGAAGAGTGGAGTATTGCGCAACGCACCGGTCTTCCGAATACCTTATCCTTGTAATAAATTATCATTGAGAATTCGTTTCAACATTTGAGAGTTCTGTGCAGAGCGACAAAGTTTTTATAATATAGGGGGGAGGGACATTTTTTAAAATTTAAATTCTTCTACTTTTTGAGTTAATGTATAACGTTAATTATTGAACGGAAATCAGGCGCGGATCTAGAAATCTGAAATGATAATGGGCGGAGGAATTACATATTTTTCAGAAAAAACACTTTAATAATTTTAGTACATGATAGGTTAGAAGTATAACATTGTATAGATAAGCTTTGATAATAAATGCATAAGTTTAAGACATATATAATATTATTTATTTTATGAAAAATACATAAATATTTCTAGAGATGAGAGGCTACAGTTCTTTAGATCCCTTTAAATCCGCGCCTAACGGAAGTCTATACAATTTGGATGGCTACCTCTATAAATTATAATAGATTATTTGCAACTTTGGTATAGGTAAAATATACCACTAATCGTGCTCTGTTCGTGCTCACAATTTGTTGATGCGAGTTATATGAAAACCTACGTCTATATTATTATACTTAAACTAATTATTATACTCACGGTGATATGACGTGTTCTCTTATAGTTCAATGGGGTCGGCCAACATTTAGCTTGACGTCGGTATTAACCATGCTACCCGCGCTTTTCGTGAACGTTGTAGAGTCAGTAGCCAATTATTACACGTGTGCGAGATTTTCCAGTGAGTATATGAAAATATTATTGTTAAACATCGATAAATACGATAATTTCTAGTGTACTCATTTTTAATTAAAATCATAAACAGTCACATGCTATGAATACATTTTAGCTTTTCTTTATTAATTTTTTTTCTTATCTGTTAATAATAATTATTTAGATCGTATTAAACTACTTAGATTAATACGTTTTACAGAAAGATTATCGAAATATTTCATTTTAGTTTTTTTTTTTTTTTAATTCAATAAGCTATAGGCTACGATACTTGTTAATGATGTATTGATGTCTAAAATCTTTATACAAACCAGTTTAATTTACATCACTCCCCATAACAAACTTCATAGAGCTTATAAAATAACATTTTGTTATATATAGTAAATATGATTGGTAGTTAGTAACTATAAAGGTGTTAACAATAAAGTTTCATTAATTAATAGGATTTCCAATTAATAGGAGGGTATATTATAATACTTCATAAATGAACATAATATATTTTATTTTTATTTCATCGATGGCTTATTGTTCCAGATTTAACAAAACCTCCAAGGAATGCGATAAATCGGGGTATTGGCATCCAAGGTATCAGTACAATTTTTGCTAGCTTACTGGGTACAGGCTCCGGTATCAGCTCGTCCAGCGAAAATGTTGGAAACATTGGAATCACCCGAGTATGTATACTAGTAATGATAATACTATCTCATTTACCAAATAGGTGTTATATTTTATTATACAATTTAAAGTTTAAACTTAAAATACCTACCTACACTATATGGAAATCTGAACAATATACTTATGGCGGCCTTATCCCCGGTGGGTATTAAGTTTTCCTTTAAACTAAAAATATAGATACTTGTTTGTTTTTAAAATTTTAATTAGGTTATATATTCAGTATAATAATATTATTAATTATTATGTATACTCATAGTCAAAAAAGTTTGTTGTACGATTTTATTATTATTCATGGATACCTAAACCGAGGTTGGTGTATAGCGGAAGAAGAGTGAATAATACCTCTATGGTAGTTATCTGTTAAAAACAATGTATCGTCCCGAGTTTCATTTTATACAGTATACAGTGTACACTCGTAGGTATATTGGTATTCATTGTATACACTGAGAATATATAAAATATAATGTCATCTCATATCACACGAAACTGTACATAATAATTGTCGTCCGATATGGCGATATATCATATATATATATAATATATGATCTGTAATTATAATATATAACCGAATCGGTATTCATGTCAATGGTTATCGCGATCTGTTATTTTACTGTAGAATAACATAATTATTATCGTTTTTATGAAGTACAGGCTAGGGTCCTCATGCTGTATTTTGTACTTAGTAATATATGTCATAATTCGATAGCCACAAGCAAAATAATCGATATAATAATTTTATCGTACCTAATGATTTGTTTAATTTTAAAATACTCATTGAAGTTATAGTACTTTTGATTATATTATTATACTTAAAATCACAATAATGAAGTAAACTTGTTCTTTTTCTAAAAAATGGATAAAACCATAAAAGTGTATTTCAATTATTTAAAAATAATTTTAATCGGCTAATGTTTTTTTAAACACTTATAATATTTGGATAAATAAAATTGTTATCTATTATTCAAGAAAAACTAACAAAATATATCTAATCAATTAAATAAATAAATAATTACATTGATTTCTTTAATATTATGTGATAATATTTTAGAAAATTGGTCAATGTTAATCAAATTTGTTTATTTAACTTGGAATAAATATAGTATGATATAAATAGGTACACGAAATCGCAAACTGTAATTTATTATAGATATTATATCAATATTCCATAACATGCGCACTAGACTAAAAAATATTAAAATATTTATAATTACAATTCTTTTATTTAATATATGCTTTGTGTACCTAATAATATGTATTCATTCTTTTTAACACTTCAATCCATTTACTATATTGTCAGTATTTTACTATATCTAAATTAACTTAAGTCGCATGATTAGTTAATTTATTGCAAAATAGTAATTAAAAACCACAGATGCTTTAGTTCACAACCAGCATCATTATAATGGGACTATATTTTATTTGATTCCTACACATATTTAAAAAAAAAAAAAAAAATTATTATATATTAAAAATATTACACGTAATTATGCGTTCATAAATACAATATAATATAATATAATATAGTGTAATGTAATACAATATAATATAATATAATATAATATAATGTAATGTAATTTAATATAATATAATATAATATAATATAATATAATATAATGTAATTTAATATAATTTAATATAATATAATATAATATAATATAATATAATATAATATAATATAATATAATATAATGTAATGTAATATAATTTAATATAATATAATGTAATGTAATGTAATGTAATATAATTTAATATAATTTAATACAATATTATAATATAATATTTTATTATACAATATAAAATATTGTTATGGTTGTTGAGCTAAACTATACAAATAGGTATGAACATTATGAACTACGAGCTCAAAAGTTATTTTATGAATTTCATACTATTGATGTGTTTATATAGAATTATTATTTAAAATAAGCAGCTATTTCTTTTACTTAATAATAATTGCATTTTATATCCTTATATAGTAAAATAATTGTGCACGATTGTTAGTAAATTTGGAAATATTAGTAAACTGGAATATTCTCCTGCAATATAACCGTAAACCACTCTCGCACTTGTTGTGTACTTTAGTTCACCTATATACACGCCGTTCAATTTTTGTATCACTAACACTTCATTATATTATTTTTAATTTTCATACTCCCAGGAATAAATCGTTCGTAAAATTTAAAAGACGTAAATGTAAAATAAATATATGTGAAAAAAATTAATAATATTCCGACGATTGATTTAAATAATTAAATTCATCTAAAATTTTTTACACGTCATATTTTTAGGGAGATATGTATAAGCAATTATTTTAAGCCAATTATTATTAGTCTAAAATATTTGAACTTCTCTAAATATTTATTTATTTAATTTATTAACAATTTTCAATATTAAAAATATTCTTCGACGAATGGTATTGTTTATAAGCTCGTTACATATTTTTACCATTTATAAAATCGAAACATAATATATATATAAGAGTTAGGTAAGCTAAAAAGTACTTACATCTTGCTAGGCGTTTAGGTCGGTTTAATGAAAAAGTTATAAAGTTTTCATTGGTTTCAATGAGTCTTTAGAATATATTATAAATAATAACATTAATTGTACCCTATGGCGTATACCGTGGTGTTTTAGGTGTGCAGTAGAAACGTGATCGCTCTCGCAGCGTGCATAATGATCTTCGCGTCCACATTTACCAAACTAATCGCACTGTTGATTACTATGCCGGATCCTGTATTAGGGGCAATGACGTCCGTACTACTTGTGTTGATTGGAACCGTAGGCAAGTATATTTAATATAAACTTATTTCATTTTAATAAATTTATAACTTAAGTTAAATTATGTGTAATGCATACGAAAAATGTGTGGAAGTTCTGAATACTATTTCGTATAGGTAAACTGGTGTACAACTGAAAAGAGGTTTTGACTAAATCGATGTACCTAGTACCTACAACACAGTATACGAAATAATTCAATTTATTACAATTTCATACAACAATAACTCAAACTTCATAATTTTTTCCATTATTTTATTTAACTCATTAATTGAGATATAAATTTGAATTAAATTATAAATTGTTTTAGTAAGGTATATTTTTGTTTACTCATATACCTAGATATGATTGCAGGTTTTTAATTGATTTCGTTGCACATACGTTATATACCTATTGCAGTTTTTTTTATTCTTTGTGTGGTCAAAAAAAATATTTTACATTCTTCATTAGTATATGCCTTTGCTCTAAAACAATAGACTTAATTTTAATAAAATACTCATTTAATTATACTTGTAACTATATATAGATATTACTATCAAGTTTCTCGTATACATTGTTATATGCGTTAATTATATTTATTTTATTTATTATTGATCGATATTGTTGTATTTGTATAAATTGGGTAAAATCATGATACCAACAATTTAAGGCTGATTATTTTCCAACTGGATAGAGTGTCTTATATATAGTTTTGTTCTTTTATCGATTCTGCACTCCTGTGTAATATGGAGAATTTCACTTAAGCACATTTTTCTTCTATCTCGTACGCATACAGGAACATGACGAAAATTAAATCACGTTGAGACATATATAAGATACATTGTAAACTAACGAGATTAGAATGGTTGTAACATAAAATTCTACCAAAACAATTTCCTTGGATCATTGTCAGTCAATATTTTTTTATGTAACAGGTGATTCAGCTCAAAAATTATTTATCAATAATTTACCATGGTTTATTTTCTTATATGTATATATATTTTTTTTGTGTTGATATTAGGTTAGATATACATTTAATCTCCTACGTGTGAGAGCTATTAAGCTAAACCTAAGTGTATCATACGTGAACTATAAGTAATAAGTATTAATATAAACCACCTATCTTAACGACGTTGGCGGATACACGCGATGTTCAACTTCTAAGTTATTCCATAGGTTTTCTACGTTTTCATATTATAATTTATAAATTGCTATGATAATGTTTTTCATCGCATCTGTTTAAAATTTGAATTTTATGAAAAAAATAACAAAACTACATAAACGGAAAATGTTTTCGATTATTAATGGAAAGAAACCGATATTATAAAAACCTACAAACTGCCAAGTCTCTTTGTTATCGTATAATCAATATTTATTTTGTTATTTTTAATTAATTTTTTTATTTATTATTTGTATTGTTTATATAGCGCTATCTAATCTACAGTTCATAAATCTCAACTCGTTAAGAAATATGTATATTCTCGGATTGTCAATATTTTTTGGATTGGTAATAAATAATAATAATCATAATATAATTTTTTTAACTATAATAGTCGTCTATTCAAATATATGGACGGATGTTTAAATTTTTTATTTATTTTATTTTCAGGCGATTCCAAAGTATGTCTCAACTGTACACGGTAATATCATCAACACTAAATATGAAACCGTCCATGATGTCATTGTTTCGTGTTTATCCTCGGGAATATTTATCGCCGGATTTATTGGTTTTATTTTAGATAACACAATTCCAGGTATTTTTTTTTTTTTTTAACTATTTAGATAAACTAAATCCATTATAATTTTTATTTTTAATAATCATTTAACATTACTTAGAAGCTTGATGACACTCAAAAGAGTGGAAGATTCTTATTATCATTCAAAAATATTTCATTTTATTTAATTGTATTTCATTAATTTATGATAATTTGTAACTATTTGAATCAGCTAGGACGTTGGTAAAGTTATTAATTAAGTACTGTGTAATTATACATTTTTTTTCGAATAGTTTAATATAATTAACTAATTATTATTAACTTTTTATAAGTACCTATTTATAAATTTATATTTTGCTATTTTAACTATGCGTGATTTCCAATAACTTTCAACTTTGTACACGATTAGAATGATCGTGACATATTATTTATTGCCTGTAGATTAAATCTAGTCATATTTACTACTATCTATATAATCTTATCGATGAGAACTATCGAGGATGAATATTCATAATTGACCTTTTTATAGCCTGCTATTGCCAAGCCGAGTATTTCTACAAGCTTTCAGGTGCCTGAAGTACCTACCTATTTATTTATTGTTCCTGTTATAAATGCCGTCAGATGATTATGTTAAACATAAACATTCCCCTTATTATATATACATTTATAATATATATTATGTACATGCTCCCTATATTATCTATATAATTTTAAATTCAAATTGTCTAATACTTATAGTATGATAATATCATGTAATACATAATTTAATGCTTATAATATAATAAAGTATGATTAGAATTGTTTGCCTTTAAACAATTTTAACAAGACCAAACTCCTCCTCCTTTTCCTATAAAAAAAGAAAATAATGTAGCTATTATATTCGCAATTTGAATTATTAAAAAGAATGAATGGACCTTTAAACGTTTGATAATGTCAATATTATATTAAACGAATATATACAACTAGAGAGCCTATATGGCTATATAATAATTATATTATTATTTATTATATTATCTATATTCTCTCTATAATATACAACGATAAGTATAATATATTCGTATAGAATACTATAGATGCCAAAAAACTATAGATCCTAATGTGATATATACCATTATTGTTTTAATCCACACGCATTATTTTTTTTTTTCATGTTCTATAGATGACGATGATGCGGTCAACTATAATACGGACGACAATACCGGTAAAGAACACAATAAGAGTCTTAACAATACCGTGGACGAACAAGTATACAAGATTTCAGATTATCTCATTGATAAAATTAACTGTTGTATAACATTTTTCATCTAACACACGCGATGTCATAATAATATTATTATGTGAATATGTAATGTCGATTTGCTTTTCGATAAAACATAATACATATTATATTATTATAGATAATCGATTGACTGAGCTCATTTATTTATATCTATAATTTTGTTTATATATTTGTTTTATTTTATTTTTTCACTTTGATGTATTAATTATCTATAATAATAGTATTGTAAAGTTCGACGACTGCGCGCGCTTGATTCGTTTCATGACGTGACAGAACTATTTATTTCCTGTGTCTATTTAAATATAATATAATATATATGTATATTGTACTTGTATTGATGGTGATTGGATTTATATATATAGGTTAAAACGTCATGGCTGTTCTCGGATTCGAAATGAAGTTTTGAATAAAATATGTCTGACACAATGATTTCGGTAAAAATTTAATTACCTCGTATAAGTTTGTATATTTAAGTATAGCCAGGAAAAAACATTGTCGAAACAGTTATTGTTATTATTAATTAAGCGTTCTACTCCTGTTGCATTTTATTAAATACCGTATTGGCAGTATACAAATATAAAACACAGTAGTGATAATGGCCACCATTGATGTAATTTCAATTAATGTTCGTAATATCGTTCAATGTATTTATAGGAACGTATTACATTGGTATCGAAAAGATATTGAAGATATTGCATTTTATATTTTAACCGCAGTTAAAAAAAAAAATGTCTATATTTTATTGTTTTTGTATACCTACTTAGTAGACACTTAATTTATTTTTCTTTTCATTTAGTTTACGAATTTACCTCGATTTAGTACTCGTATTTAGTAATATAATAATATATAATATATTAACTTACTTAAGAAATTTTAAAATCCCAAAGTCTATTATTTATTATCAAATTAAAGTTTTGCGTTCATCGATTAAACCTAACCTCTCCAAATGGTAATCTCCAAATATTAGACGTTTTTTTGGAGATGGGGTCATTTTCACTACTTTTCTATAAGAAAACCTCTGGATAGCTGACACGGTTTTTAATCTTAATTTAAAAATAATGACAAAACGACTACAGAAAAACGCAGTTACACTTGTAAAACAATAACAAACACTTGAAATTTTCACAACATTTTTATGTTAGTGTTATCTATATACAGTTAAATTTTCAAAAATCGTTGACTTTTTTTGAGTTATTTATAGACCACTGAAATTTTCGTTTTTTTTTGAGAAATTTTTGTGGATGACCAAAAAGTTTTGAAAATTTAATACAAGGTTCCTTATGAGTTGTTCCTATTGCAGCTAAAAAAAAATTAAAAATCGCTAGACACAATTTTTTTTTATAAGCGTTTATAGTTCAAATTTTTACGAAATTTGTCGAAAACGCGAACATTTGCAAGTAATTTTGAAGTTGAAACATCATAAAATTTTTTGTGTTTATAACTAAGGATTAAAAATATAACACTAAGTTTTTCATTAGTTTTCCTTCGAGTAGCTATAAAGAAAACTAGTAGCATCATTATAGGAAAAATGTTAAGTGCGCTTGAATTTTAAATTTTTACTAAATAGCGTAACGATAAGGATTTATCCCAAACGATTTTAAATAATTGTTATTATTCAAAAAGTATAAGTCGTAGATACATGAAAATTTTACCAGTTATTAAGATTCGCGTTTTCTTTACGTGATTTAAATTTCAAAATATTTTGATTTTTTTGAGCTATTTATAGACAACTGAAATTTTCAATTTTATTGAAAAATTATTTTTGAAGTGTCAATAAAATTTTTTTGGCCCAATGAAAATACTTGGAACATTTAATACAAAGTTTCTCATAAGTTATTCTTATAGTGATTAAAAAATTATAAGAATACATAGGCATTTTTTTATTAGCATTTGAAGTTCAAATATTGACAAAAATTCCTCAAAACTATGAATATTTGCAAATTATTTTGTTGGTATAATTCATAAAAATTTTTGTATAAGTAGCTAAGAGTTGAAAATTCAATACGAGATTTTCCATAAGTTTAGCTTATAATAATTATAAAAGAACTTAAATTCTGGTATATTCGGGCCATTAAAACATAAACCACCTTTTTCACCAACCATTCGAAATGATATTCTAGGCTAACAAACCATCCCCGTTTAGAATCGTTTTTCGTATACAATGATACCTAACATTGGATTCAAATTTAACACTCCTATATATATAATAATGATTCATGCGGCACCTACTGTACAGCAGAGCGGTACCCACTTACCCACTTTTTTACATTATAAAACACTCGAAATTTAAAAAGGCTTAATAATTAATATAAAGCTATAGCTGACAATCATACATTATTTATGATTTTATTTATCATCCATTATAACTACTTAACTTTAGGTTGGGAAGAGTAAATACCATACATTTTTAAATATGTCTATCTAATATTTTTCAGTAAAAAGAAAATATACTTACCTGCATAACTGCGCCGATTAGTGAAATTATTATGACTGATTTAATTTATTATATTTTCGTAATTCTTTACAGTCATAATCGGGAAATCCATTATTGTATTATTGTTAGGTAGAAAAAAATGAAAAAGAAAAATGACTCACCAGATCTCGCCTTTATGTATGATTTATACATAAATTTATGTAAATAATACATAATATTTAACGTTGTTAAACGTACCTATTCGCATGTCGATATAATAATATTGATTTTTTTTATAATATAATACTTCTAATTATTAACAAAATTATTTTTCAATAAAAACGTTTATTGTAGGTACAATGAAGATTAATATTTAATCGATATGTACCTACAATAAATCAATTTACTCAAATACATTCGATTTTTTTTTCATTTATTTTACTGTGTAATTGTGAAATCAAGTCGGTGACAATTTCGTTATTTCGCTGTAGAGAACAACAACATGTACGTGGCACGGCGATTAGTCATCGCGCTGAGTCAATACATATATTGTATTGTAAATTTTTTTTAAGATGTGTTGCGATTTTTCACTCAAAAATGGTCATGTGTTAATATTTGTTTAAATAAATTATACACTGTAACACGTAATCAAAATCTACATGGCTACATACTATATACCTACATAAATATAAATGATAATATGATTTTAAAAACTTTATTATTATTTTTTTTTTTTTTTTTGTAATCGTGTTCTCCGATGAGAAGATTTCCATTTTTTAAATTAAATGCATTTTAATAATGTTAATAATATTACTGTTAATTAACTTATTATTTAATTTTATGGTGAAGAAATATTTTTTGTCCTCTCGATGATTTTGAAAAATATAATAAGACTCCAAATAAAGCAACTCAAACCAGTTCTATATTTCTGATATTTCATAGATAGGTATAATAATTTTAGTTATTACAGAGTAACATAGACGTTTGATGTATAATATTATACAAATATACTATACCTATTAGGTACCTATTATTAATGGCAATATAAGTTTATATGCCAAAAATACGTTTTTTGTTGTTATTGTGATTTGCAACACAACAGAATTATTTTGATCATATTTTAAAATGATCATCTTATACTGAGGACGGTGAAAATCTTTGTGTTATCGCTATTATATGATGTAGTCACATCAACAGCAACGGCGATGAGCGCCACTACATCTATATAGTACAACGACGTGGGTTTAAACACGTAGCTTATTGAAGAATATTAAAAATGGCTGTCAAAATGTGTATAGTAGGTATCTAAAATAAGATTATAACAAATGTATGGATAAATTATTGATTTTATCGGCAACGCAATATTGCAGGACGCGTGTAAAAAGCGTCGTAATACCTGACATAATATTATGCACAATTTTACGACTTTAAACATATCTATAATATATAGAGTGATTCATCAAGAACGCTCAACCCCATTTTTCTTTTTGATAATCAATTTATTCAAGTTTTTAAGTTTTAGGTAAATACATACAATAACCATTAACTATACTCTTAAATACTTTGATATTTTATAGGTTTTTACCATTCAAAAAGTATGACTGCGGTGTGGTAATACTAACCTTTTTTTCAATCAAGAATCATTTTTTTTCCTGTAAATTGTTAAGTAGATGGTTTTTTTAAAAATGTTAATGTTTTCGGAAAGAAAATCAAATGAACAATTTTTGAGTTACTCCACTTAATGTTCATGATCATGGATTACGATTTTGGATAAAAAATTGTCAAAGTTTAATTGCATTTTACTAAATTCATCATTTTATAACTATACAATATACACATATTATATTTTATAGTTTTGTAAAACCATTGTTAAAGATTTTAATATTATTTATAGCATTTTATAGAATATAGGTAATCTATTCTAAGTTATATACATTTAAAACTCAGAAACTATAAGTTTAAATTTTTTTTTAAGTAGGTATACCTAACATCAACATATTCAAAAATTCATCGGCATAATAGTTTATAGGAAAAAAAGTTGCTTTTAAGTAATTGATAAAAATAAGTTGTTTTAGCCCCACAAGGCTTAACTTAAATAAGTATAATAAATGTAAGGAAATTTGAAAATAAGGTAATTATTTATATGCTTAGAAAATAACCTGAATAAAAAATTATAACTTACCCATGACCCACCACCCACTTTCAAAAGTAGGGTAGTCACCCCTCCTGTATATAGGGTTCGGCACCACAATATATAAATATTTTTTAAACATTGTAACAAAATAATTTCATAAAAATGTAATAATAGTAATAGTTGTAATATATAAATTAATTCTTTAATAAATGAACAACAGTGATGTTAATAATAAAATAATGCTATTGTTGGCTGAAAAGAAGTTTATAAAAATTGTGCTGGTCACAATAATTGATGTTTTTTATTATTATAATAAAACATTCAATAATTTATTTATTACTTAATACGTTTTGACAGTTTTAGAAATTTTCTTTTCGTTTAAAGTCACAAGTTCTATTTTTTTTTTTTTTTTTTTTTTACATAATAACTATATTCATTCGTCACGTAATAATTGAGGAGTACTACTTCCTCGGTGCCGATTTTGTTTTATTATTCGAAGAAAATTAATTTAAATATTTTCATTTTTTTATTAAGTAATTTTATTAAATAATATTTTGGATTAGACTTAAATTAATCTGTCGTTTTAATAACTGTGTTTCTAAGTATTCATTGTATCCTATACACATCACGCTATTGTATTCAAAAACGACGAAAAATAAAGTTTACGACGGGTCCGTGAAACATTGAAAATGGAACACTATTCTCACAGGTCAGCTTAGATTAATTGTAAAACGGTAAATTGTGATGATGGTAAGCAGTGATGTAGTCGTAATTTTTTTAATGAGTATACACTTAAATGTCCTTGGTATATAAACATGGGGGGCTATGCCCCCCACACCACCAAGATCGTCACATATATATTATAATACTTACATATAATACTTTTATATTATTTTTATATTTATAACAATTTCATACACTAATTACTACCCTTATGTAATTGAGACTTTACTGCAATCTATAATCATACTCCGAGAAATATATTATTATTTATTCCTTATTAAAGCGCAGATTTGTATGTTTTTATTGTACTTACAAATTTATTCTGGTTGATTGTATGATAATATGCTAAGTAAGCAAAAAATTTGTTTCATGACAATAACGATTTAAAAAATGAAACTTTTTTAGTGCATATTTATGCATTATTTTGATATTTTTCTATTTTAAGGACTTGTTTTAAAATTGTAATTGCATATTTCATCTTTTAGTGGATATTTCGATGTTTTGTTTTTTTTTTTAACATTTTTTAAATATATACTATTGTATATTATATGAGAAAAAATATTATATTTTTATAGTTTCGACCTGTATACTTGTAGGAAATAACAGTTTT
>VUJU01002337.1:0-38616 GCA_009835225.1 Aphis craccivora
AATATAATAATAATAGTAATAACAATAATAAATACATACCTATAGCGTGAAAAAGCAAGAAAACTCTGAAATTTCACTGAACACAATACTTCAATGTTTAACAATAACAACATTAAAAAAACAACATTTAAAATAAAATCATAATATTATAATAACATAATATCTACTGTTTACTGCTGCCACTTCACAATTGTTTTTTACTGGAATAGTTAAAAAAGTACTTAATATCTAATCTTATCAAATACAATATTAATGCTTGGTTAAAAAAAATACAGGGAAAACCTAAAAATAGCTCAATTGGCTTATCATAAATCATCAGGAGTTTCATATTATCACAATTGATTAAAAATTTAACAATAAAAATAAAAAATAAAAACGGGTAAGTGATTGTCGCTCTGCTGTACAGTAGTTTACTATATAGTGGGTCACTATAATGAATGGTATTAAATTTGAATTCAATGATGTCTCATTGTATACGAAAAACAATTCTAAGCATAGACTCCGGTATAGACGGTTTGTGTGTGTAGGATATTTTATACATTTTTAACTACAAAACAATTTGCAAACATTCAAGATTTTGATGAATTTGGTCAACATTTTAACTTTAAATGCTTATAAAAAAAGAGTGTGCATTCTTTTCATAAATATTTTTTAAACCAAAATTGAAACAACTTACGAAAAACATTTTTTTAAATTTATAATCCTTAGTAGTAATAAAAACTGAACATTTTATAAATGTTTAACTACAAAACAATTTGCGAATGTTCGATATTTTAACTTAAAACGTCTATATAAATGTATAATTTGAATACATTTTTCTGATTTTTTGGTTACATTATAAACTGTTTACAAAAATCCTTGTATTGAATTCTCAATCCTTAAATGTAAACACTGAACATTTTATAAATTTTTTACTCAAAAACAATTTTGTTGAAACTGATGAATTTTGGTCAACATTTAAAGTTTAAATGCTTATAAAAAAAATTGTCTGTGTATTTTTGTTATTTTTGATCTACTATTTTAACAACTTGTGAGGGAATATTGTATTCAATTTTCAAGAAATATGACCTAACGATATTTTTTTACTGGTATTTAAAAAAAAAAAAAATGAAAAAACCAAACATTTCTTAGGCCTACAGTTAAATCAACTTGTCAAAATATTTTTTAATTTTTTTGGTGTATAGAAATGATTATTGGTAAAGTTACCACAGTTGGACTGTTCACGCAGAATTTTTTTACTTAACTGATATTAATTTGTAATTTGCAGAATGCAGGCATGTATTATAAATAAAAAATATTGATCACAGCTAATTGAAATTTTAAGTTACGGTGCTTAAAATAATTATCATGAACTAAAAAGTAATTTGCTCCCAGTTATGTAAATTTTGTTAAATAAAATTGTGTTTAACTAAAAAATACAAGAAAAAAAAAGATAATGCATAGGATAAAGCATATTTTGAGTATATTTTTAAAAATTTTTCAAAAGATTTCCGATGATTTCCAAAGGATTTCCTATGATATCCAAAGGATTTTCTATGATTTCCAAAGGATTTCCTATGATTTCCGATGATTTTCAAAGATTTCCGATGATTTCCAAAGATTTCCTGTGATTTCCTATGATTTCCAATGATTTCCAAAGATTTGTACACCGATTTCCTATAGTGGTTTACCCCTATATAAAATCTATAAAGGTAATCTGTCTATAATATATCTATATTATATGCTTACCATTATAACATAAAAAAATAAGTACAATTTAACTATCTGTATAACTCATACCTAATAATTATTATTTATTATTTCAGCCAGTTTTTAAGTTAGCGTGGTCAAATTATAAAATGTAGGTTAGGATTCATACCTACCAGGACTCTTATTTTATTATTTAATAAATATCCAAACCTTTTAACATGACCTAATTGAGTCTTAAATGACGTTTTAGATTATTTTTATTTGACTACCTACCTATAATGATTAAATCGAGGATTAAATCAATTTCAACATCTTTAACTGATATCTTTTCTTTTTAATTAATTGATTTATGTTTTAGATCTAGGTATATAACTATATAAGTAATAGGAATACTTATATAAAATACAAATATTAATATTATCATTATCATACAATTTTAATACCAATACATAAATATATTGTAGTATAAACCCAAAACTAGGAAAATGTAATTGTAAAAGTTAGATATAGCTAAAATTCTAAAAACCAAAGCTATTCATGTAAATATATTTTTACTATTAATCACTGTAATTAGAAAATATTATTATTTCAATTCTACCTAGGTAATTTGTTTTAAGGTTAAAACCTCGGTTAAAACAACATTTACTTTGTGTTTTGACAAAAGAAAAATCTGGTATTAAAAAATGATTAATATATTATTATATTTTTCATACATAAATATTTTTATATTGTTTTACTTTATAGTACCTATCTAAATATATTTTTACCTATATTTGTTTTTAATTTAGTTAATGCCTTGATTAATGTTAATACTCGTGTTAATATTAGTTAAATTAACTTCCAATTGGTAGGTACATAATTAAACAAATTTATTCCATGATTTTTCCTTTTCAAATATTATAGACTAAATGTGAATGATTTAAAACTATAAAAATTAAAAAATTCTACCTATTTAGGTAATTATTACAAATTTAAATATTTTCTATTTGATAAATAATGGCAAATAATGTGAAAATTGATAGGTACCTAAGTGATTTTTATTATTATTATTTATACACATAAATAATACTCGTAATATAGAAATTACCCCTAAAATTACCTAGTTCTAAACTAATTAAAACTGATTATTTGTTATTACCGAGGTTATTACCTTTTACCATTATCTAATTTTGCTAAGTATTATATATTTTGAAAAAGTTAATAAGTAGGTACGTACCTATATAGATAATAATATGTATACTCTGTCCAGTAAAAGAACGTGCCGCTGGCCGACCAAAATCGGGTTTTTCTGCGCATCCCCAAATGTCATCCTGCCATAGGGAAACCGGTTTCGATAGCAGGAAGGTGCAGGAGGATGCGCAGAATTATCTCGCTGGACAGACTTTAGGTACCTATATTTCACTTTTACTGAAAATAATTAAACTATTTTTACACATTTAATAAAGGAACCTATTTATCAACAAACTATTATACCTGTGAGTACCTATAACAACTTGACTTTCATTTTTTATAGATTTCTTAATAAATTCCAAATGTGTAGGTATCCAATCGATAAAATAATATTGCAAAACGGTACATTTGCATTATCTATTAATAGCGAGATTAATAGTCAACACCTATATATTTTCTAATATTTTCTTATCCATAAACATTAAAAAAATGTATACTTTAAACACTTAAAAAAAATGTTCATATTGCTTAATTGTGTCTTGTTACTTATTATAGTTAGTTATGTTTTCTTAATTTTAATCTCTATTTTAACTGTCTAAATTACTAAAAATAGTATACCTATCTAATATGTAGATGATACCTAGGTACTTGTATAAAATAGACTAAGACAGTAACAAATGTTACATTAAAATCCTTTATAAAATACTTATTTCATGTAGGTAGATAGTAAAAACTAAAAACAGGGTAAAAAATAAATTATATTTATATTTTTTTATCAGTGATTATAAACACTTTAAATTCATGCAATAATTGTATTACTATAATATCGAGTTTAATATAATGTAGGTATTAGGTACCTGTTATATTTGCCACATAGATAGTGTCTATATTTTTTTTCATTGACATAATATTTGTTAAGGTCCATACCGGGGTCCACACACACTGCAGCAGTGGCTGTACAATTATTTTGTCTTAGCAGTGACGGTAAAATTGGGTCCAGACTTGTTTTAAATGCTGCTGTGTGTGTGGACCTTTAAGTAATATTGTCCTAAGTATAACAACATAATTGTCATTAAAAATGGTATATAATTCATAGTAATTGTATTATATTAAAGTTCTTTAAAAGTTGTATAAATTATGATTTATTAACTGAAAATTAAATATCGATTAAATATTGTTTTTCTACTTACATTATAGAAGTGTACAATTGTGTACAATGTTATACTTTATAAAATATTAAAGTTTTTAACCCCTTTTTTAACTTAATAACAAAATGACTAATAACTAATTATCTTAAGTCTACTTATATATGATGTGCTATCAATATTTTTATACTTCATGAACAAGGTCACTCTGGACTTTTACAAAGTTAAAAACAATTGCTTACAATCTTATTTTTATTTTTCAATTATATCTAGAATTTTTTTTATCAGGTACCAGAGTAGGCTTTAAAATTTTAAATTCCTATCTTGCTTATGTTTCCAAGGCACTATTTCTTCTTATATTCTGAAAATGCTATACATAGTGAACCATCCAATTACCCCTCACCTTTCAGTAGTGAATTTTCCAAACACAAAGTTACACATGTCTGTCTCACATGAATACCCATAAATTACTTTTTTTTTAAATAGTCAACACTTGCTAAATTACTTATAAATACAAAGATATACCTAGAACCAGTGTCTATGGTATTCTGCTTAGAAAAAAAAATAGGTAACTATAATATTTCTACTCATTTTATTATTACTTTCAAGTACACCACCAATTTTCTTGAAACAATCAAAGCATCAACCTCCAATATCCTTTACTTAGGCTAGACATTAAAAAAAATGTCTAACCTGGACCAAAAACAGATTGTTAAACTGCATTGTTAATTGAAATATAAACTTATTGCTATAGGTACTTATGGGGTATCTGCAAAGTTAGGTATGGGGTGCTGTAAAAAAATCTAATATCTATAAAATGTAAACATCTCAAAAACAGCAGATCTACCTACAGTTTCTCATTTCTTTCGCTCTCACCTTAAAATCATTAAAATCTGATTCTTTTTTTTGATTCATATATTATATCAAGAATTTCTCATTGAAGCCTAAAGAAAACTTATATAAATAAAAACTTATGAAAAACAAAAAAATTGATTTAAAATAGGTATTAAGAGAAAAGTGTTGCTGTTGAATGATTTTTTCCAACTTATATCATTTATATACTTTTATTATTGATACCTTTATACATGTTTTTTTTAAATTAATTTACATATATTATAATTTTTAATACATTTTTGAAAAAAAAAACTCAAGGTAATAATACCAATATATTTCAGTATGTAGTTATACCCATGACAAAATAGATAGGTATGATCACATCGGTACGTGTTCTCATCTGATCCAGCGCACCACGCCTACTTCTGTTCTCGTGAACAAATTTCATATATCCGGTAATAATATACGACCAATGAAAAGCCGAGAACTGAGTAAAAGACTGGGTCTGAAGGGGAATGTGCGTATCAGTAAAGATGTGATCATACCTATCTATTTTGTCATGGTTATACCTACCATACATCAAGTGATAATCAATTAAGGGCCGTTCTTACAATGTCTGGTTAGTGTCTGATAACGCAAACTGGCAAAATGTCTTATGTGTTATCCGATATAATTCTGCCGATTAGTTTTAACTGACACTTAACCGGACATTGTAAGAACGGCACTTAGAGTACCTATTATATTTATTTTAAATATAAGTTCTATAACCAAATCATTGGTTATATGTAATCCCATATGTAATTAACATAAGTATAAACTCGAGTATAAATTAGAAAAGAATGTTTAAAAAACAGTAGTCAATTTAATTTCAAAAATGACATTTTTGTTCCATGTTTTTATTAATCACATCTGTATTTGTGATTATATTAAAAAAACATATGTATGTTCAGAAATCTACCAATAAAAGTTTATGTAGTATTGTAACTAAAGCATATTGATTTTCTTAAAGAAAATTAAGGTTGAGAATTGGTCATGAGACAGGATGGTCCTAGTGTAGTGGCTGCATGGACGGCGCTAAGGGGGATCGAGGGTGGGCGATCGCCCACCTAGAATAAGTTCTCGCCCCTCCCCCCCCCAGATATTTTAACTCCTATTAACTGGTGTGTGACCGTGGAGCATTAGACAAAGCTAAGTTCCCAAACTATTAAAATATAAATTATTAACGATTTTTGAACACAAGTACTATTCTGTGATTTCGATTAACTGCGACAACGGCCATTTGATATAATAATCATACATTTAATAATGTTATCATATTTAAATGTTACTAATTACTATTATATATTAAATTATGTTATATGTAGAAATGCACTTATATAGTATTACACTGATACATAAATTATTACCAAACATTTTTTTTATTGTTATTAAAATAAATTAAATTGTTGAACTTGCCCCTTCAAAAAATTTACTTGCCTCTTACCGCCCCCCTAGAAAAAAAATTCTGGCGCCGTGCCTGAGTGGCTGGTTAAACCCCCCGCCAAAAAATTATATTCTAACAACTTTTTTGTAAGTTTTTAGACTTTTTAGTATTCAAACATGTTTTAATTTGTTTAATATATATATATATATATTATACAATATACATAGGTATACTAATTATTTAAACACACTTTTGTCATACTGTTCAATTATTCTGTCAATTACAATCTATTATTTGAATAAAAAATAAATTTATTTTTATACTTTTATCTCGATTTTTATTAATATAGTTTTTTTTTTTTAATATAATTAAATAATAGATAATACCTACATACATATTTAATTTTTTACAAACAAACAAGTTTAAATAATATCACATTTATAAAAAGCACAACATTTCAGCAAAAATAATTCAATTATATAATTTTGTTCAACTTAATTAACCCTTTAGTAAAAAAATTGAGGAAAAAAGAGGTTTTAAAGTAGAAAAAAATTTACATAATTATGATAAATACCTAATTTTAGTGTATAGTTTTACATTAAAATTATTTTATTTATTTATAAATAAAATATAAAATTTTAGGATCTATTTATAACATTATAATAAAATAACAATAGTTATATGATGATATGATAAGAAAGTTATTAATATTTAGAACTTTCAAGTTAAAAATGGGGACATAGGACATAAATACTTCACACAATATACACGGATGTTCTAATACAGACTATTATCTTTTATACATTCTAAAATAAATCAATATATTACTATACTTACGACATACAAAATATGTTTTTAATCACTAATATTTGTTCAAGAAAATGTATATTATTACCTATTTACTCGCAGGAAGTAAAATTTTTAATAAAAAATCCAGTATATTTCGTTAATTGTAGAGTTGATGAATTTCGTTAATCATTAAGTTATTTTTCGACCCCATTTAAAAAAGTTCTTAAATATTTCTTTTTATACATTTTAACAACTTTAAAATTATCGTACATTGTTTATACTTAGTTCATACGTATTTAGTATTTACTAATAGTAGGTAAATTATAATATTAATAAAGCTAATTTTCACTTTATTACTTCATGATGACGAGTGATAATACATTAAATACATTAAATACCATAGAATATAGAACATATTATCATATTTAAACTCACTACCAACTAAAATACTATAGATAATATATAACAATAGCTAGGTTAACCAAACGCTTGCGTAAATACTAAATAGTGGTGAAAACATTTTCAGGAGGCTCAAGCGTATTTTTTTTTAAATGTACTGTGTAAATTTAAATATCTATAGTCTATTCGTATTTTTTAAGTTGGCTTCTAGAAGTTTGTTTTTCTTGGAAGGTTATTCCAAACAACCCCTTATTTTTGTCATTAGACGCTTCTTAATATCATTCTGTCATTACAGATTTATAAACTATAGTATGTCTACTTAAAGTCAGTTAATTAGTCATATAAGTTTTTATAATAATATGTTAGTGGGTCGTCGTCATCGCATAGGTGGAAATTGTAATAGCTCCCTCAAAATTTTGTCAGGTCTCATGTGAAAATATATGATATATATATAGTTATATATAACATATATATATATATAGTTAATTTAGCCCCCCCCCCGGAAATGTCTATAGATTTCCGTCTATGCCTCGTCGTCGTCGTCGTTATAGACCTATTCTTCCAAGTTGACGACTCGATAATTATAGATCTGATGCAATAAATATATTTTAATCTTCGATACCCCTTAACCTGTTCTTTACTTCGTAGTCACCACAGATTCTTAACGTACTGTATGTAAGTTTGTCTACATCAGTAGATTTTTATTTTTTAAAACATAAGTTAAAATGGCATTACTTATAAGCATACCGTTACGGTCGATATACGTATTCTTTTTTTTCATTCTAAGAATTTTTTTCTATTAGTATTTGATACCGGTATTATTAATACCCCAAAAATAGTTTCAATGAAGGTACCTTTTATAATATTTTGTATTTAAGAGGACGTCGTACCCGCATGTGTTGTCTCCGTCTTATACACGTATGACATAGCAAATTTTCGTTTACCAGTTTCAAAAGTATGCTGTTAGTTTTGATATTAGAGTAAATTGACCTAGTTATTATATAATTTAAAGCCTTAAAGGTAAGATTATTATCTAGGGCCCCACATAGCTTTTTATTAATATTATTTTTTTTAAGTAAATTATAACTTTTTTGAAATTCTAAATTTTAAAATGATCATAACTTACTTAAAAATAATTAATAATTATATAAATAAAAGGCTACGTGGAGCCCTATATAATAACCTAACCTTTAAGGCTTTAAATTATATAATACCTGGGTCAATTTACTCTATAATATGAAAACTAACAGCATACTTTTGAAACTGGTAAACGAAAATTTGCTATGTCATACGTGTTGTAAGACGGAGATATCACATGTCACATGCGGGTACGACGTCCTTTTAAAGAAAATAAAAATAATTTTTTAAGATATTTCGGCAGTGAGGTGTTAGTGTATAGCGAGGTGTATAGTGTATACTAATTGTGTAGTATGGTATATACTTACTCTGAGTGCTTTGAGAAAAATAGTAAATACATTGTCACTGATAAATCTTGATTGTAGAGCCTAGGTATATTATACATTATTGAAACAGTTAGAACAGAGCTTTTTAATAGATAAATCAGTGTTCAAAACATAATATAAAATAACTAATAAGTACCTAATATAAAACCGTTTGAAAAACATAAGATATTGTATATTGACTATATTGTATAGATTTACAATAGGTATGAAGGTTTGTGTTTTATTTAAAAACAGCTTGATTTACAACCAAATATTTTTTTCTATTTCATTTATAATATATTTAAGTTTTACCTTTAAAACCACTTCTTGGTATTTTATGATTAATCCGCCTGAACGTATTTTTACTTTGTTGCACGTGTGACGGACAAAAAAATTTCGTTGTATTAGTTATGTTTTTCTGACATTAAACATACTGCATTTTATTAAGAATTGCTCACTCCTACATAATCAGGCTTACTTGCTATATTCGGGTCGTTTTACTCGCGATAAATATGTGATCTTGTCTGAATGCGGTCTTATTATTTATAGAGCTACTTAAATAATAATTATTCTATTTATTTTAGGGCCTTTAACTTATAAAGAAATTTACAAATTAGTGGAATAAAATGTTTTAAATTCTTATTTTTATTTAGTAGTATATGTATATATTTTATTAAAGTAACTAAATATTTCTCATAGTATTTCTCCAACAATTATTTATCAGTTGTATATTATGTTTTATTCCTCTATATAAATTATAATATTATTATAAGTCTAAATATTAAATTACGAGTATATTCCGATAATTCTCATTTTATTTCTCTTTATTCAATTATTGTATCATACCTAGTTGTTTTATGTTAGTGAAAAAATAAGAGAAAAATAAATATTTAATTTTTAATAATATATCGATAATATACGATCATCAATTTAAAATAAAATTGAATTCAAGTTAAAATGTACGTAATCATATAAAATACTCTTTATGATTCGATCTTTAACTTCGAGGATGGTTACTGCTTGCAAATTGGGCCTAGTTGATGTTTTTGAGAACTCAAAATAACCACTAATACTTAAGCGTTAAAATTAATTTTTTGAACAGCTAAAATTTTTATTTTAGCGGCATTTAAAATATATTGAATACTTATGAAAACGTATTTCTAATGACGATTTATCTATTGTCATTTTATTTTTATTTTAAAAATATTCATCGTAAAAACTTATAACATTCCTTTAGTACTTAAATTATCAATTTATATTTACAGCAAAATTTATCAACACATTTAGATTAAATTTTAAGCTATTTAAAATTTTCGAATGTTTTTATTTTTTTTTTTTTTTGTTTTGCAAGTGTTGATAAAGATTGTGATGCTTGATCAACCATAATAACTTGAAAATATATTTTAAAGATTCCTAATAATTATTTTAATTAAATAATATATATATTAATAATACGTTAGCATAATTTCTTGTGTATGTGTAAGTTTGAAATTTAAATTTCACCAAGTTCATCAAATTCAAAAAAATCTTTAAATGTTTGATATTTTGTAGTTAATTATAAAATTTTCAGTTTTAATTGCTGAAGTTCGACAATTGAATACAAAGTTCCTTGTGAGATATTTTTATACTGAGGCTTAAAAATCTCTTAAAATAATTTTTCATGTATATAATATATATTTATCTATTTAAATTGGATGTTTAAACGATAAATAACGATTATTCTTTTTATTTTTATTACTCCGTTGTAATTTTAAAAATATTTTACGTAGGGATTTGCAGCTTTTCGTTACTGCATATTATTATATTATACTCTACACAATTAAACTTAAATTTAAATTAATTTTAAGCTACCTATCGGCTATCCTATACTTACTAGCAACTTTATGCACATCCATTTACATTATTAGCTTAGACATTAATAACAGCTACCAGCTAGTGTATAATATAATATACACAAATACGATTTGTTTTTATTTAAAATTGTTCAACCTATTTTATTACTACTAACTGTATAGTATTATAAAATAACTTTTAAAATATAGGTTTCCACTTAATTCGACACTTTTAAAGCAGAGTGAGTTCTTCTATTCACAATTTAGTAAATTTCAATCTTATTTTAAGAATTTTTTTTGTAAATTTTTTAATTAAGTGTTATATTTTACACAATATTTTTCATTTAAAAAAAGGATTATCCTGGGACGAAATTGTACTATAAAGTACCTATGTATTAGAGATGTATAATTGCGGGCTCTTTTTATCACTATAATTGTGGAGGCGTGGTTCAAAGGTTAATGACTAATAAGTAATAATTCCCATGTTTTTATCTGTCCCCGCTATCATTTTAAATGTGTTAAATACACACCAAAGTCCACTATCATATCGTCAAATCCCATGTAAGGTCATTATTGGTACCGGGATAACTTGAACTTTTTTTATATATAATAAGTAATAACCTATGTAATAACCTATTAGTCTTCTGAAACAAATAATTTATTTTAGTATTAAAATTATCTGTTTTATTTGTATTGATATATTATACTTCATAACCTAAATAACTATAATCCCTATATATATATAAATATATATATATATTTTTTTTTAATTCAATATTATATTTAATCCCTTGATACTAGTGTGTAAAGTTATTAATTATTATTTAGATTCATGTATAACTTGTACTATGTGACATTTGCCATGTATTTGATATCCAATTGCACAATTTGTGATGGTTATATGAAACTAACAATATTATTTTCGATCAATTGTTTATTATTCGAATTACAAATCTGCTAGTTCGAAGCATCAATGTCAAATGATAAAATTATAAGAACCCAAGGGAAAGAAACCTAGTAAAAAAGATGATACCCTGTAGGTATTTTCTGGTAGAATATGTATATTTTTTTTTATTAAAACCTTTATTATCGTCCTTGAATTTTTTTTTTGTTGTACAGGGCTTAAAACTATAACCTCGATAGTATAAGTTTTTCCTCCCTTCCAAGTATATCTAATTGAATTTCATTTATGGCTAAAGCAAACGTATCACGTTTTGATACGTGTCTTGTGAAGTTGCAAGGCCATGATTTTGATATCCACATGGGATTTTGTTATATGCCAGCCATTAAAAAATCACTATTCTGTTTACGTAATTTCTGTTAAGGACAAATTTCAAACTATTAGTATGACTCACTAATACTTAATTTTTAATGTAGAAAATTATACGAAAATAATAATTAAGCTTACATTTATACGACAATTTTATTTGTCTATATTTTTTTTATATCTAGTCTTATAAATACAATTTATAATCAATGATAGGTATAAGAAAATATATAGAATTTTAAAAACTTAGTTGTAGTTAATAGGTTATAACACAATACACATGTATTTAAGTATAATGCATAATTTTACTAATGGTTTGAAATACTGATCCGAGTACTGATCGTTATACTATATTTATATAAGAGGCAAATCTATTGACTAATTCGTGAATATAGTATAATTAGTACCTAATTTAGGCTACAGTATTACGTTTAAACAGTGTGTATTTCAAAAAATCGAAATACAACCGAAATTGTTTAATCCCTTAATAATAGTATAATATAATAGATGACAGTATAATATTCGTAATATAACATTCAAGTTTTACTAGGTAAATAAATGGTAGTTTGAGTTACCTGCAATAATTTATATTAGGTATTTCAACATTTTCTTAAAACAAGATAAAAATAGTATACCGTTTTATACTTGGTTTTATATCATGTTAAATTATAAATATTTTATTGGGTGATGGAACAATAATAAATGTATTTCCTTAAAACGAAAATTATTGCTTATAAAATCCTACACAATGAAGTTATTATGAAAATATACAACAAAAAACATTAATTGTGCGCTTCGGTTTAACCATGTGTGTTAGTAAAATGTTTTTAATTTGTTCTATTTTATATGCTCGCATAGATCTGGTCGTAAAGGGACGAAGTTTATCGTCTAGAGACTATAGAAGTATTTCAATAGTTTCCAGATGTGCATTTTGAATGAGTATTAAGTATATTTCAATTTTCTACTTAAGAGTTTATTACATTTGGCTAGAAAAATAACTCGGTTTAAATTCAATTCTGAATTTATATGTTGTTTAGTTATGTATAATATAATGTATAAATATAAAATATCCATTAGAATTTAGTATATCTATGTGAATACACAATAATTATGATGATTATGTGCTTGTTGATTAAAGGTTATTATTAAACAATAATAATTGCAATTGATCATACATTTTTTAATAAAAAATTGAAATATATAGATTATTTCTTCGGTTTATTAATAATTTTTGTTAGTTATGTTTATAAACTATTTTAATCTAAAATATAATAAGGTAGGTATACACTACACATTAATGATATAAATTTTTAAAAATATTTCCATAAAGTATCCTGTATAATATTTTATATGAATAATTGTATTTATTTTAATTAAATTTAGATATTATATAATATTAGGTACCTATATATTTTCCCATTAATATTTATTTTTGTATAAACAATTTTCTACTCTTCGGAAATTCTAACAATAATAAAGACCGAATGTGAAGAAAATTATATATTTATATAACCTATATTAATGTTGTATAATGGGTACGTCATTTTTAAAACGAATTATATACATAATGCGGAGTAGGTAATTAAACAAGTAGGTAATACGGATTTTCTTTACAAGATATGTATGCGTTTTATCCAAAAAAATTGAGATCACTAAAATAATCTAATATATTTTAGTTATTTAATACTTAATTTACTTATACAATACTTTCATGAAACTTATTATTATAAGAATAAAAAGAATTAATCTACCTTGTTTATTTTTTAATTTTTTGTATTATTTTGGGTGGATTGAAAAATAGAATAGTTATTTCCTCAAGTTATTCCATTGTTTTAAAATTATGAGAACTAAATAAAGTTAATTATTTTACTACTTATAATTTTTAGTAACTAATACTAATTTTTTTTCAAAGTAGGTATTGATCAGTAATTAACAAAGTTGGCATGCTTATTTTTTTTCCGTGAACCCTGTATATCAGGGGCGGTCAAACAGTCGATTGCGGAAAATTTCAAAGTCGATCATGTTGGAATTTACTTTTAGGGCCACGCGCCCTGTATGTTTCTTAATAATTATAGTTATTCAATAATAATAAAAAAAATGTCTATGGAAGTCGATTCTCAAACGTGAAGTATATTTTTAGTAGATCGTGACCAAAAAAAGTTTGGCCACCTCTACTGTATATAATACCAAGGTTTTTTCTCTGAGTGTTAGGTAATATTTATTTAACTAATTTAAATGTATTTTATTTTGAAACTGGTAGATTCCTTATTAATTGTTTTTATAATTTTTTAAGTTTTATAAATGTTGTTCCATAATGTTTTTGTTAAATCAAGGCAAAAAAAAAAAATTAACATAAACTTAAAATTTCCATGCGGAAGCTATATTGCCTTAAAAGAAGCAATAATGACTCTTAATTACTCACTTTTTATATTTTAGTGTAACCCTTGTTGATGATCCAAACCGCGATCATTATTGATTTAATTATCATAGGGTTATAATAAAAATGAGTAATTTTCTCATATACATTGGTTATAACTTAAAAATACATATAATATATACTTACACATTTATACATTGTACTCATATTTTAGAATTTGGATTTCACGTAAATGTAAATCTATTTAATTTAATTCTAAATATTCCGTTTATGAATTATAAAATTAATGAAGTGATTGAAATGCATTGTGATAGTAGTTTCTTCAATATACTACTCTACAGTAATGATCAATATGAATACATAATATTTTAAAGATTAAATATAAAATAAATGTATTTTTTGCAATTTTAAATTGAAATATTTTTTTATATTATTAAACTTAAATTTATCTTACCTTTGTGTGTTTTAATAAACGTATATACTTAATTTAATTCCATCACATTTAAGTTTTAATGCTTTTTTTTTTTGCATAAAAGTTGTAATTTGTTAACGTAATTTTAATACTATCAAAAAAAAAATTGACTTAACCTTGTATAACTTATAATGGGTAGAATGTAAATGAATCATGAAATTTATGTATGTTTTCTAATTTTGAGGTTAACTCAATGTTTGTAAAAATGTTAATACAACGACCTACATCGTGTAAAAAATTTCTTTCTAATTTTTGTACACTATCTTAAACCAAAAAAACTTAATTTCATTTTTTATTGTGTAAAAAAAAATCAATTTATTTTTAATTAGAATGAAATGATGAGGCTGAAAAGATGAATTAAATCCATTGAATTTAAACAAACAATAACTTTATCTGAATTACAAATATAAACTATTTAAAGATATCGATTAAATACATTATCTAATCCACCGTAAATGTGTAATAAGTTATGCCATATTATATATTCTACCAATAGTCTTATACTTACGTATATTTGAATGATTTACCTATATATTTTTATATAATGCATAAGCATAACGTAACTCTATCTATAAAAATAACTCTGATTTAATTATTTAAAGTAAAATAATGGTAGACGTATATTAAAAATTTAGCTTTATAAATATATTTTTTACGAGTTAACTAATAGTATAATATTTAAGTGAATTTGGAAAAAGAAAGAAATCTACACTTAATAAAAAGCAGACTAATATTCTTTAACTTATTTTAATAATTGAATTAAAAAACTATAATTTTAAGATAACTTGCATCGTAATTATAATTGTCATATTTATTATAGAAATACCAGTTTAATCTATCTGTGATATAGGTACAAAAGTAATTTTATTATCTATACAGGTAGGTGCTAGATAGGTATAATGTAATGCTGAATATAATTAATTTAAATACCTACACCTAATTTTAAAGATTAAAAAAACATTTATTGCTTATAATTAAGTTATAAATGCTCTGTACTTGTATTATATATAAACGCAATAAATTTGGCATCTGGACACCTACCGCCTACCGGTTACATTTTTCGTGTACCACTTTTATTCTGTCAGTAAAATATAACTAATTGAAATGTGACGGAAAAGCTTTCGTTTTTCAAAAAATGCATAATAAAATAATAATTAATTTATCGGTGACAACTAGTTGCTGCACACTCTTGGCAGCCCACCTCTACCCGCTAAACGGTTTTATTTAACTGGTGATTTCGTTAAAACGGGACGGAAGGGGTTGAACTGTGGGTAATAGTATATATCTAGCTAAAAAAAAAGAGACAAGTATTGGTAAATGTTTGTGTCCGTCCTTTGAAAATTTGGAAAAATAAAATTTTACTACTGGTGTTGGCTTGCCATATAGTACTACGACGGGTGTATAAAATAATGCGTCGGTGGCCGTGTGTGAATGTTCCGCCTCCGCCGCAGCCGCAGATTGTGTCGAGGAGAAAATAGTGTAAATGCCGTTACCGGTACCAATCGATCGCGACGTGCACGCGACTCGCACAGCGTTGCCGGATTGCGCACAATCACGCGAGTCCGCCACTGTTCGAAATTTCCGGCAGAGGAGTACCCGCGGCGATGGTGGCGGCGCTGCCCAAACGGCAAACACAACTATATCGCTCCGCGACGGGCGCTTTATGGGTCGGCCCCTGGGGACAGCGGCGGGGGATGACACTCGCTCGAGCTCGGGGCCACTTAATATCGTACCATTTTCAATTCCGTAGACTTGAGATCCCCCCCCGCGCTCACTCAAAAGCGCACGCGCGCCAACACATCTCCCCCCGAGCCCCCTCCCTATGTCCGCCACCGGCGGTGATGATGGTAATAATAATAATTTATACAAATTTCAAACGATTCTGTCTCGTGGTGTCGGTACTAGGGTTTTTCGTATAAAGGTTTGTGTCCCGTGCGAGCTTTTTAATGACACGTGCCCTGGATAGCCCTAACCCAAAACTTTAATTTTATAGCTCCCTCCTCCCTCTCGGCCTCTCCTTGTTTCGGTGACAGTGGTCATACTTCGATTCAAAAATTAAGCACAAAAAAGAATAGGAGATCTTCGATTATCCCCCCACCGCCCATCAGATCCAACCTTATTTTTACGAAAATCATCTTGTAAACTTGACACCTACCTACTTTTTTTTTCTAGTCATCATAAACTATTAGTATAATTTTTAATGTTTCATCATCAGTTTGAAATGAATAAATCATGATAAGTAGGTACATATACTTGTGCACCTATATTATCTAAAAGTTAATACCTACTTGTCGCTAATACTCGCTATTGCATAAATACATCGAAGGACTTAGGAAATACCGGGAGTCGGGACATTAAATAATTAGTGGCGAACAGCTGAAAGGTAAAACCTCGGGTATTACTCATAGATAATAAAGAAATGGATGGGCCATCCCTATACCTTATACACGGAGCGTTCTGTGATCGTAGAGAACTTATGTTACCACAGTGGTCAAACAGTGGTTGCCGAGTTAGGTATTATTATATATATTATTTATGGTGATAAGCGGATAAAACCTATGATACCAAAATGCATTAACCTGTGCTACATTTTGTAACCATATTGGTAACTAAAGTTCTCTTTCGTCACAGATGAGTACAATAGCATGGCCCATCCATTTCTTTATTATCTATGGTATTACTGTATACACTGGACAGTATTACAGTAAGCAGAACATCTGAACTGTCCTGGTTTATCCTGAACGGTTAGAATCCCTAACGATAGTACAGAAATCACACGTTTTATTGTCGATTAACGCATTATTTATTATCATAAATATTGTATCCTATATTATTTTATAAAGAAAACGTTTACTTATCAGTGAACTATTATTATTCGGTTGCGCCGAATTAATTTCAATCTGTACTTTTTAGCGATAATATCAATTGTAATGTGTTATTTATTTAGTCGTTGATTTTTGCACGTTTCTAATAATATGGCCGCAATCGGATTTGTTTACTGTTTATCATACTAAAAGCAGAACCACCGAGTATCATAATTCATGAGTCATGACAAACTGTTTACATTGAAAACATATCCGTTACTACTTACTTCCTGCAGTATTTTTCTACAGAGTAATCAGTAATTCGTGTTACAGAAATAGAGAGGATATCAATAGGACATACTGTACCTAATGAAATATTCAAATAATATTATTTTTTTATTATTTTTAATACTTACATTTTGCAATAAAAATAGTAACCTTTGACATTTTAATATTGTTAAATTCCATAAAAATAACATTAGATTATTATGTTATGCTAACCTAGAATTTTAATGCAATATGTTTAAAGTACGATTGTTTGATAAGTAACCCTAAAATTTGATTAAGAGCATTTTTTAATAATTTTTATTTGGTTATAAGCTTATATTCATCTATTTGCCTAGTAAAATTAATTGCTACAATTAATACTTAATATATTTACAAAAGATTGTTGATTATTTATAATTTTTTTTTTTGCAATTTAATTATTTTTAAAAGTATTGAATTGTATCTAATGTATCAATAATTAAAAATATATTTAGTACATAGGTACTGCAATGAAATTAAATGAATAATTTATAAATCAAAAATATATTTGATTTTTTTTTTTAAACTCAATGAGATTAACTTTATTTCCCACCTTGGTAGAATTTTAAGATATTACAGTTCAATTGAAATTGGTTATGTATATTGTATATATATTACACATGTCAAAATTAAATTAAATCAAATTAATCTCTTAATGGTCATTATCTCTGATAAAGTATAATTTCAATTTGTATTTAAATATAAAATATTTAAGTATAATTTAGATATAATATATTTAAAATTTGGTGATTATGATATTAAGATCTCATATATTTTTTTAAGTACCTAAAAACATTTGTATGTTTGACACTTCTATTAATCTGGACAACTCAATCAAGACTTATTAAATTTAAGAGTTGATAATTATTTACAATATAACTTTACACCTCTTACTTTCTTTGATTTTATAATATTTATGTTTTTGATATATTACTCCACTTATTATCTTTATAAATTAATAATTTATTTTCTATCTAAACCATTTTAGTCGTGAATTAATATTTGTGCACATAAGTTTCTTTGTAGCACTGTATTCATTTTGCATCAGTTTGACAAACTCTCTCTTTTCCAGTTATGGTCATCATCTAAACATTTACCTCATTACATGACATATTTGTTAATTATTTGTTTTAAAACCACCCTTCTATTAAATTATTTAAATACTTCTAATTATCACATACAACCTTTGTATAATGATTAAAATTATGTAAATAGTAAAAACATAGACAATATACAACATATTATTGTAAAATACCGTAGAATAGGGACCCGGTCGTGTTAAGTGGACCATTCTCATTTTTTTGAATGTTCATCAGTATAACATTAAAATGGTTTTATCAAAATTAGTTTAATCAATTTTACCTCCTTAGCAGTATGATAATGAACAATTTTTGATACTAGTGATAACAATCGTATAAAATGATCCTCATTAATACTTATCTTTTTGTTTTACACAAAATTATGTTTTTTTTTTATTATTATTACCTATTCAATAATCACATATCACTCAAAAGTAATTAAGACTAGGGTTATTTTTCATACTTTTAAAAGTGTTTAATAGGTTCTTGTGAACCTTTTAACTTCCTAATAATAATATATTTGTTATTATTTTCATACTTAGAAATAAGAAGTTTAAAAATTTCGATAACTTTGTGTAAAGCGGACCATCTCAAAATAGGGAGGTCGATGGAGAGATTTCATAAAAAAAACTATTCTGGTCACTACAATTTAAAGTACAACCAAGAAAGTTAAAAAAAAAGTTTAACTTTCATTTCAAAAAGAATCAGAAAAGTTTTTTATTATTTTCTGTATAAATTGAAATAATTGCTTATACCAAAAATTGTCCCACTACACCTCATTCTACAGTAGTACTTACAAAATTCCAAATATCCCCTCTATAATCAGAAATGTATTAAACTCAAAATTCTTACTACTTTTAAAGCGAGTTTTAAAGTATCTGCAGTTTAGCATAAACAATTAAAATTTGGATATTATATCTATTTTTAATCTAGATTAATAATTTACATAATTTCAACTTCTGTGAACTCATAGTATTATCATAGAGTATAAATAGGTCAATAAGTCATATTAAGTCAAATATTTTTTTGAAACTGTGTTTACAGATACCTATTACTATACTTTAATTATAAATACAACTACATTACAAAATAATATTTTTCATAAAGTGACGACCCTAATTCATCTGATTTAATTTATAAAAAATAATTAATGATTTTTGTACCAATATACAACAATATTAGCCAGTAAAAGATAAGAGACCAAGCAACAGTTTAATTACTTTTAGGAGAAATATGATTTTAATTTTGGCATTGAAGTTCAGTCTGTATAAAATCTTAGGAAATGATGTTAATGATGTTTACTATAATATATACATTAATATTCTATATTATGTTACCTTAATAGCCTAAGCACTTAAATAATGTTTATTTAAAAATTACTTTTGATAATATTATCATTGCTGTAATGTAGTTTAAAAAGTATATAAAATAATATTTAAAATTGGAAGTACTAAATAAATAATTTTATGCCTATCTTATTTTGTTCAGTAAATATCTTTTGAAAGAAAGGTAATTGCTAATACCTAACATTTTTTTAATTGTGTCAACTATTTAAAAAATTAATAAACAACTTAGTAAGTGCCAAGTAAAATGTGTTATATCATCGGTTAGTTTATTTCAAAAAAATAATTAAGTATTTATTTATAAAATGATTAGAGAAACTAGTAATGGTACATTTAAAAACTTAATATTATGTTCAATATATTATTAATTCACATTTAATTTTGTACTATAACTAATTTTTTTATGCTTAGGTACTGGTGAATCGGGGAAATCCACGTTTATCAAACAAATGCGGATTATCCATGGTTCTGGTTACTCCGACGAAGACAAAAGAGGGTTCATCAAACTAGTATACCAAAATATATTCATGGCCATGCAGAGTATGATCAGGGCCATGGACATGCTCAAAATACATTACTCTGATCCATCATGTTCTGTAAGTTATTACTAATTGACATGATAACAGATTTTTAGTTTAGAAACAATTTAAAAATTTGAAAATGTGACTTCATAATTATTATACTTTTACTCATAAATCATAATAAAATATGTCCTGTGTTGTTGGTTTGTAAATATGTACCAAATTGTGTTATTTTAATCAAATTAATTTACCTGTGCTAAATAGCATTTCTCATATATATATTTATATTTTTTATTAATAATCATAATTTAATTGACTTGTACATTTAAATTATTTTAAAATCTTAACATTTTCAACTAATTAGTAATTAATATTACTAGGAAACTTAAGCCAATCATGTTTGTGTTTCATTTTTTTCTCAAGTTAATTTGTTCTTTGATAATTTTTTGTTTTAATTTTGCTGGTACATGTGTTGGTACATGATTAACTAACTATTATTATGAATTATTATGTCTCATTTAAAGCCCAGAGTATCAAAAAGATTTATTTTTGTACTTATCCTAAATTTGTTACTTAGTCTAAATTAACACTAATCATTAATAATACTTATATAACAATAATAAATTAAAGTAATAACTAATATCATTTAAACATTATTGAAATTAAATCTTTCATAAGTCATAACATTTCTTTATGGATGTACATATTTTAATTTAAATATATTATATAGGGTTATTGTTCCCCTAAATTTTAAACAATTGTTATGATTATATTGAATAAAATATTTTAACATTTATAAATATAATATATACTGTGTCTTATGTTGTACTATTTATAAATGTATTTTAAAGGAACGTGCGGAGCTCATTAAAAGTGTAGATTTTGAAACCGTTACGACTTTTGAAAGTCCATACGTCGAAGCGATCAAAGCACTCTGGGGAGACTCAGGCATTCAAGAATGTTACGATCGCAGGCGCGAATACCAGCTCACAGATTCTGCTAAATAGTAAGTACAAAACTTTTCTTAGCAACACTTAATTTACTATGATACATTATCTTATGTAAAAAGATGCATTTAAAATGGATTCAGAGATTGGTTTGTGTATCTAGTTATCGGTAAAAATTATGTTCAATAAAAAACAGTCCACTTGCATTAAAAATTAAAATAAAATATATGAATTCCTTTTGTAGTAATATTTTAATTAATAACAAAGTGTATAACTTTTAGTCACACACCTAATAATTAATCAATAAATTGAAAGTAAATATCTATTACTTTATTATAATTAATTACATCTATAGTTTTATATTATGGGTTTAAATTTTTGTTTCTTTGTATTAAAATATTTCCAATAACTTTATACTCATTTACAGTTATTTAATGGAAATAGACAGAGTGGCCAGTCCAAATTATCTGCCCACAGAACAAGACATACTTAGAGTAAGGGTACCCACGACGGGCATTATCGAATACCCGTTCGATCTAGAAGAAATTCGGTTTAGGTAAAAATAAAAGCATGATGTACAATTTTAAATGTAAAAGTTTTTTGCTTGTGCATGTGTTTATATGTGTATCTATTTTTCTATATATTATTGCCAATTTATTTTTAAAATGCATGGATGTTATTGTTTATTGCTAATAATACTAATCAAACACACTACATAGTCAATTCATTCGATGGTTTCTGCGAAATAAATATAACAGTAACATAAACATCATGTTCTAATGTACACTGTAAAACTAAAATATTCATATCGACTAGAAGTTGTGATAGGGTAACGTGTTAAAATTCAAAAATTAGCAATACGTTACAACAACTTTTTTTAAAAAAAAATCTACTAATACAAAATCATAAAATTTATTGATTACTTATAGTATTTTTTAAATAAAAATGTATACATAATAATATTTCACACAGTTACTTAAGCGACTTAGCAAGAATCGAGGCCCCTGATTATTTACCTACCGAACAGGACATTCTACGTGCTAGGGCTCCAACTACAGGCATTATCGAGTACCCTTTCGATCTTGATGGTATTGTTTTCAGGTATCATTGTAAAACATGTACATTACCAAAACCTTAAATATCCTGATGTAGCTAACCCTATAAATCATTATGCTCCATAAAAATATTCAATAAAATATATGTATAATTTACCTATTGATGTTAAACTAATCATAGATATTTGTGCTGTTAACCTGTCAATAATATGTTGATTGGTTACAATCACTAAAGTAATCACAATGATACATTTTAAGGTGTTGCACTTTATTTGTTTTATATTTATTAGCTTTCATCAAAATTATTTTAGCTTTTAATTTTTAATTTTTTTTGCTGATTTTGATATTTAGTTATCAATAGTTGTGCTTTATTTATTTATTATTTTTGAATATCAATTATTTTATTATTTAGACTTCATACAATATTAATAGCTTTTTATGTTATTTTGCTTAAAAAAAAAAAAAACAATAATCTAACAAATGCTTTTTATATGAAGCGAATTTGGGTATAATTTTAATTTCTTTTTTTTTTTTAATAACAACAAATATTGACATTTAGGATGGTCGATGTTGGAGGCCAGAGATCAGAAAGACGAAAATGGATCCACTGTTTTGAGAATGTAACATCCATCATATTCTTAGTGGCACTTAGTGAATATGATCAGATCCTTTTTGAATCCGAAAACGAAGTATGTATTTTTCATATTTTATTTTATTGTTACATTATACTAATTGTTTCTATTATTATTTATTTTCAGAATAGGATGGAAGAATCCAAAGCATTATTCAAAACTATCATAACATATCCTTGGTTCCAACACTCATCAGTAATATTGTTTTTGAACAAAAAGGATCTTCTCGAAGAGAAAATCATGTATTCTCATCTGGTAGACTACTTTCCAGACTTTGAGGGTAAGCATTTATATATATACTTATAAATATTGTGAAAATATTGGTTTGTTATAAAAATTACAAAGTGACAATGTCTAATGTTTAAATAACTTCAACTTATGAAATTTCCAAATTTTCCACAAATCTATAAAAATTGAAAATTATATTTTATAGTTTAGATGTTATTTTATTTATAACACTTTTCCACTAATCTACTGTCTGATACCTACTTAGAGAAGAAGTTATCAACCTCAGTACCACAGTGTATTATATTAACAAAATTGACTTCATAGGGAAAACTAGAGTTTGTATTAATCAGATTTTGATAACTTTTTTTTTTTTAAGCTAAAAGCAAAAGACTATAGCCTGCATTAAATTCATAGCAAGCTAAAGAATATTTTTCTTTATTAATAAAAAAGAAGAAAATTATAATCCAATATTATTGATTCCAATGGACAGAAACCTAATCTTTGTAGAGTATTTTTTTGAGGTCTAAATGACATTAGTGGTACTTTTTTTACTTCATTCTCGGGTGCCTTAAAAATAAAAATATACTGTTTGGTTCTAACATATTTATACTTTATATTTTGATAAAGTATTGTCTTTTATAAAATGTATATACTAATAATTAAAGTTCAGATTTTAATAAAAATTTATTTTTTTTCTGGAAGTTCTAAAATGCTTTACATACACAATATTTGTTTTATGTAACAAAGAATTGCAACTTTCATTTTAAAAGCATTTTACGTTTAATGGTAGAGAACACAATCATTATGAACTAATGAGTGGTAATTGCAAAGAATTATTTAGTTAAAATTGTTAAACCTACTTGTTATCAAATGATAAATAACTTGTTTCTTATTAAATGCTGTCATTTAGATTAAGTTTAATAATATAAACAATATAATATTCATATTAAATAATACAATTTTTCAGAACATTGTTTTTTATTCCTAATAAAAAAGTAAAACTGAATTAATCAGTATTATATAATAATATTAAAGCTTACTAAGAAATTTGGAGGTCCTATCCTTAAACCAAAACCTAATTTTTTTTAGGGGTGATGGGGGGGGTTCAGGAACCTACTCCCTCTGAATATGCCACTGTTGTGCACGACCTACGAATAAGGTCTAGACACACCTATGATTTAAATATGATTTATTCTGTTTTAAAATAAATATTTTAAAAAGTATTTTTTTATAACTTATATTGATGTATAATTTTTAATCAATAATTAAAAAAAAAAAAAATTAATGTTTCAGTAAAGTGTTTACATGTTTAGTTTCTTTACATTTTTATGAAAAACTTATTTTGATAAATAGGTAGTAAACAAGACAATGAAGCTGCCCAACAATATATTTTGAAAATGTATCTTAAAACAAATCCAGACCCTGATCGCATGTGTTATTCACATTTTACAGTTGCTACAGGTTATATATCAGTCCTTAACATATACCCTTTATGGCTTTATCCTCTTATTATTCCTGTGAATTTCACATTACCGGTTGTCAATTTGTACATAATACATACCTGTTACCTTTTTATTCCTTTTAAACCTTACCTTTCTAGTTGTTATTGTAGTAGTGTTGAACTTACAATACATTGAATTATTATGATAAAAATAAAAATACTTATACATCTGTTATATTTTATTTAAAAATTATCCCATTATCAATTATTTATAACACCACTAAAATTTTTATCAAATTAAATTCTATAAAGTATATTTTAATTTAACTCCTTCAAAAACACAATACTCAATTAGATACTGTGTATTGATTTATTATCTAGTTATGACGTGATTTATAATTTAAGGAATTTTTGTAATATTTGTTATCATTCATTTTAAAACTTACATGATAGATGATTCTGTTACAAAACAAATATGTTAAATAATATATAGTTAATTTTAAATAGCTACAAATAATATTCATGTCCAAAACATTTAACTGATTTTTTATTTGTAACCAATTTAATTGTCTTAGGTCCTCAAAGGGACGCCATAAGTGCACGAGAGTTTATATTAAGGATGTTTGTGGATTTGAATCCTGATAGTGAGAAAATAATTTATTCACATTTCACATGTGCCACAGGTATTTAACTGATTTGATAATCTTTGTGCATGAGCTTATGGGACTTGTGGTTTTTTTGTGTATTCAATGGGGTTATGCATGAATTAATAAAAATGAATAAGTTTATATTTTTACAGTTCAACATTTGCCAAACATCAGTTTTATTTTCATAATATATACTTCAATACTTATTTGATGAATAGTATAAATACTGTTAAGGTGTTATAAAGAAGCAATTTTAAACTATTTATTCAAATAAATGTAGAGTTAATAGACTTGGACCTATCATGTAATTATAATTGTGTACAAATACATTTGTATCTTGATATTTTTAATAAAATCCAAAACTATCCATGTTATCACTTAGTGTTACCTATTATGTTTTAGTTATTGTGCAATCCATATTATTTTAATTTTAGCGATTTTTTTTTTTACGTGCAATAAAAATAATTTATTAAATAACATTGTTAATTATGTGATGTTTCTTCTTTACATGCTGCTTGTTTTTACAACAAATTAGATACGGAAAATATAAAACTGGTGTTTTGTGCTGTTAAAGATACAATTATGCAAAGTGCTTTGAAAGAATTCAATCTAGCTTAATTGTTATTACTTATTACTATTATTATCATTATTCTTATTACTTCTCTTATTATTATCATTATCATCTTTATTATTATTATTATTATTATTATTATTATTATTATTATTACTATTATTATTTAAAAAAAAATAATTCTAACAAATATTAGAACATACTTTGTTTTGATTGTGTTTTATTAAAAATTATTAAGTCAATAAAATTATTTATTTTATTTTACTTAGTGTGTTTTGTCTTTTTTTAATTTATATACTTAATTGTTTAAATGGTATATTATACAATACATTAATTAATTAAAAGCTATTATTCATAGATTTTGCGTTTTCTTGTGGGTTTTTAAATTATTAGATTCTCTGCTTGAAATGCTGAGCCATACATTTTGCATGCTGATGGTTATCAATAATTTTTCATTACGCATATAATTTTCTTAAGGTAATATCAAACAATTTACTAACACGTCATTTATTTAAATTTTTGCATGTTATTTTGTTTAATAATAACACAAGCATGTATTTAAAGATATGAACTATGAAATTTAGATTTTAATTCAACATATAAAAACTTATTTTCAGATACCGAAAATATTAGATTTGTCTTTGCGGCAGTGAAAGACACCATACTACAATCCAATCTCAAAGAATACAACCTTGTGTAATATTGCACAAATAACGCAAAACCCCATATGTTAATATTTTTTACTATTATAATGTTAAAATAACAATACGATTAGTATAAATCCTAATTATATATAAAAACAAACAACAAAAAAGTAAAAAAAAAAAAAACGAGAAAATGTATCCTATGTTTTTTGTACAATATTTTTAACAGAGTACGTTTTCTCTCACATTTTTATCTCCATGAGTGTCAGTTTGTTAATGTTGGTGTCGTGTGTGAAGTCGGTGTAAATCCGTCATGATTTCGATAACATAACATATTATAAAGGGTAACTTAAATTTTTTTTTTAATACAAATTTTTTACTCATGTAAAAATTAATTGAAAGAAAATTATGATTAATACTTTTTATAAGAGCGCATTTTTTTTTTTAATTTAATTTATTTTTTTTATTTAAAAAAAATATATGGTTAATCTCCTATATGATGTTCATTGCATTTAACCCTTATGTTATAATAATTATACAAACTATATAATATTTAAATATAAAAAAAAAATGTCAATATGAAATATGTGTACATAAATCTAATGAGATTAAGAAATTATTAATATCAGAATATAAATGTCTAAGTGTAAGTAAAAACAAAACAACTCATCAAAAAAAAAAAAACAAATGTCTCCCCCCCCCCAATTACCTAATTAATAATAGTTGTTTTCTTAAATGAAAAAATATTTTTTTTTAATTAACATCATGAGGTGGAGGTTTTACTTGTGCAATTTTAATAATTTATTAAACCCTTAAAATTTATGTAAGGGTAGTTCTAGTCAGTCTCGTTAAAAACTATAAATCATACATTTTACGCAAAATATTGTGAAATTTTCTGAGTTACCTATGTAAATTTTATTGATTTTTTTTTTAAAAAATTGTAATATTTGGTATTTTTATTGATAATCTATGGGAAACATCTCAACATTGTGCTCACCCCATTTTCGCTCTGTATTTTATTTACAATTTAAGACACTCGTTTTACTTGTTATTATTATTTAATATTTATGCATATAATTATGTGTTTGTTTGTGTGTGTGTGTGTGTGTATGAGTAAATGAATGTGTGAGTGAAATATTATGCTTGGAAAAGTCGAGAGGAATAACCTCGACAATCAAAACATACTATACTATCAACAAATGGCGCTAATTTTTCTTAATTTTTAATAATCGTTTATACACATTATTTTCAAAAAATAAGTAACCCCCCCCCCTCAAAATTAACAAGATAAAATTATAGTAGTAGTAGTAGTAGTAGGAGTTAACCTTAATAAAAATATGATTTTGTGATTAATGTATTTTCTTATATGATAAATGAATACAAACGCACAGATATTGTGTATTATCCATACACCTTATCAAACATTGTTCTAGTTGTATACCTATAAATTATTGATGTAACGCTCTTTTACTTAACTATTTGTTCATGTAAAGATGACCAGTTCACAAATACAACTGACAATGAGTACCTAGCTAACAATTAAATAAATACATACTTATTTCTACTTCTGCTACTACTACACGTCTACACCTTTGCTATTTCATTACACATACCAAAATCAGTTTCAAATCTTACATATTATTATTGTTTTTTTTTTCGGAAGTATTTTAGTGAGAATTTTAAAATGTATCATCGGACTGACCTCATAAATAAATATGTTTAATGTACGTCTAATAATAATAATTAAAAATGTTAATATTATAATTAATTTTTCTGGGGTGATCACATCAATTCGACCACCTGGTGTATTTAAAATTTAATGTATTTTTTTCTTTTTCCATTGTATAAATATTGTTTTATACTATTGCAAGCCATTATTTTCAATACTTTTATAATATATGGTAATAAGGTATACATAATATAAAAACGACTATTGTCGCACGTAAATATGTTATGTATTTATTTTATTTTTATTTTTTATCAACAGTCAAACACAAATGAAATATATACATATTGTATGGATAATTGATGTTAAATGTTTTGTAAGCCACATTTTATTATTTATATTCTGATATTAAATTTTTGGTTCTATTAAATTATGTTATATTTTTTCCGTTTTCTTCTTATCAAATAAGAAATGCTGCCGGTTTTTTTTATTATTATTATTATTTTGTTTTTGTTTGTTTTTTTTTTTTTTGTTTTTACTTATCGGTCATTCGATAAAACTAGTGCAATTTCACTTTAAATTTATATGCAAACATAATTATTAAAAAGTACTTAGTCAAAGTGTTACCTGTTAGTTTACAGTACTAACGAAAATATGTATGTACATAATATATACATCTATCATATATGTATATGTATAAAAAAAATTATTTATATATACATAAATGTTCATGTATAATAAATTGTTTTAATAACAATCAAATGTTGGATAAAAAATATTCCTTGAGTTCATTATTTTGATACACATGTATATAGTTTTTTTTTCTGTGTGATGTCTAATGTGAATTTTTTTCAAAAAGAAAATATACAATTATATCGCTTTTTAAATGGATCTTTTTCTTTTCTATTTTTACAACATATAATATATTTCAGTTTTCATTTTTAAAGTAAAACAAGATAAAATCATTTCTAAAAGATTTGATTTATTCCATGTTATTGTTTTTAATGTGTTCATATTTTGGTTTTGAATCACTTAGTTAGACTTTAGAAATATATTTTATGTATTATTTTCTTATTTACTAAATGATTTTCCAACATTTTCATTTGAAAGTTAACGTATTTGAGTTTATATATTATTATTTGTGTTATGTTTTTTTTTATACATTTATATATAAGTAGACCATTTAACTATTTGTTTTTTCTCTGGCTACTATATTAATTATCAATATTAAATTTGAATATATTGAGATAATCCACAAATTTAATTCTTAGATAATATTGTTTAATATTATCTTTGATGATACATTAATACTGCTTATTGATATAATCTACTATTAGCCATTAAGTTCCTTAATTTTAAAAATACAATTTTATGTGAATTGCCATCATCAATACTTTGTATGACTTTTTAACAAGAGGAAATTAATAAATAAATAAAATCATTTAAATATCAATTATTATAATCTACCCATTTATTTTATTTTTGTCAGCTAGCATTAATAATAAACTGCAAATAAATTATCTCCATTTATTTAGTCCAAACAACCTATCCTATTCTGACCATTGATCGATTTATCAAGTGGTTATTTTCAGTAGGCATAAGTTGAAATAGTTATCAATACATCATACATGTCTACAATACCCTTATGATATATTTCACATATTTAATTTTAAAGTCATAAGTTTGCAGCTAGGAATGAACAATTTTATCAATTATATTTTGAAATTTGACGAAGCAAAAGTCTGGAATATTGTAAGTCTTAAAATAAGCATTAATAATATAAATAATAATGTTTAATTATATTTATTGTATGTTTACTGTTGATTAATATAAGTATCCATTGTCAAGTTCACAGCTATAAGATAGTATGAAATATTCTTAGTTAATTTAATATTTTAATGTTTTTTAAAAACAGGTCATGGTAATATACTAGTAGTTAGATACTTCTGGCACAATAATCATCAAAAATGTATTTTTTTATCTGTGGTAAAAAATTCTATAAAAGTATAATATGTGTTTACACTGTTAAGTTATGTTCTTGCCAATTTTTTTATGGAAATGAAGCTTTTTACATTTCATTACCAATATTCGTTATTATCTATAATCTATGATAAATATTTAAGATATTAAGATGTAGATACTTATTTTAGTATTCAAAAAAAAAAGTAAAAACAAAACACTAGAATCAAATTGATGAAATTGATCATATTGTTACCAATTACCATCTCATGAACAACTAGTTCAAATCAGCCAGATTTAAAAAGTCTTCACCTAAATACAAAAATAATGAATTATAATAATATTATTTATTTGAGTAATCAAGAACGTAAACCATATTGTTCTGAACTACCAATGATTTCTTTGTTAAAATTATTGTATAGTATTAAATATTTATAATGAACACCTTAAGTTTTAACATAATTTTAATCTTAAATTTAATGATTTTCAGTTTTCATCAAGCCTAATTGATATATAATTTGTTATTACTAATTCAATTTATGTTAAGTACTGTACTCGGTAAAAAGCAATTATCAATGGGTAGCAGTCAAGTAAAAATTATTTTTCCTCCTCCCCCCCCCCCTCACAATAACCAAATGATTGATGTCCATAGTCTTATAAAGAATACCTTTATTTTGAATTTGGAATACATATTCAAATATTTCTTGAAAAATATATTCAAAACTTTTTCTCTTGCTAGTTTTATCAGTTCTGGAATGGTTGGAAATAAATGTTTAAATTTAATAATTAATACAAACATAACAATTACAATTTTGTTTTCATATAGCGTATGAAGTTCGGGAGTAGGCCCGGAGGCCTAGTTTGGACGCTTAATTGGCAGAATTTCTACTTGAGCACACGTGGGTTTCTGCTATGCCCGGGGTGGGGGATGGCGGCCTCTCTCTACAGACACCATGACTTGTCCAAAGAGAGGTGCCGCCCATTACCGAGGTTCGAACTGGCGATGGTGCGCATAGCAACCGACGCCTTAGAACGCTTGGCCACTCCGTCCCCCACATTACATTAAAATACATCAATGACAAATATAATATATTTACAAATAGTTATTGTATTTATTTTTTATAGTAAGTATTAATTATTTAATTATCAAATATATTTCAATAATATAACTTCCAAAATGATATTTATATGATCTTGTTTGTATGTGAATACTATACTTCTGACACTAAAAACTCTTAACAAGTACACTACTTCAAAAATAAGTGTTATATTTTATGAATACCTTTTTAATTAAAATTGTTTTATTCCATAGTAAAAGTAATTTATTAAATATGTCAGTATATGGATATTTCATTTTCAATAGAAACAATTTAATAAGCTTTTATTTGACCATGGCAAAACTTCATTCATGTTTATAAAGGTAATTGTAACATGGGAAAATTATATCTCGCACAAAAAATAAAACTAATATTCATGATTTACACATGAGGCAGATTTTAAATTAAAATAGAAAAATATCTTGCCACAAATTAAAAACCACATTTTTAGTTTAGAAAAAATCTGTTCTTAATGAACAAAATAATTCATATAAAAGTATTCTAAATATGTATTAGCATATATTCATTTAAATACTTATTTAAATGCTGATGAATTAAAATGCCATGATCCTAAACATGTCAGCTACTAAGTATAGTTCTAAATTTTAATTTTAGTATATATGGTACACGTTTGTAACATGTTCCAATATAAATATTTTCTTGTGCTTAATTAAAATAATATTATACAATTTATTATTAATTGACACAAAATTCATCAACCGATTGGAAAATATTTTTTTTTATGCTAAATTATTCTACAATATCTCAGTATCTTTATTACAAAATAAATTAATAGTTATAATTAGAGCCTGGATTTATATGCACTAAAATGTATCAAAATATGTCATATAATATTGTGCAGTAAAAATCATTAAAATATGCAATAAACAGGCATTTACAATATCTTCAGTAAAACTGCCGTCTGTATGTTAATAAATGCTTGTATATCAAAAATTATCAATTTCAATCTACTGAAGTTATTGGAGCAAATTTAAAAGAGCTTAAAATCATTGGGTATTGATAGTTATTATAACTACCTATATAACTATATAAAATTAAATGTATTACATTGATAATGACAACATAACAATTTGGTTACAGCACCAGCAGATGAACTATTTCTTTTAAAATGATGGGATTATCTCAACTATTTCTAATGTAGTAATGTATATATAATATTTTAAACACGGACTAAGATATATCTTAGTCTGTGATTTTAAATATAAGTAATACATATTTTAAATTAAAATAGCTAAAACTGTGTTGCTAATTCCACGTCCTACCGACCAAAATTTTTTTGTGACCGCATTCATTGAAATATGCAACAAATATGTATTTATAGACAAAAATGCAAAATAAAAATTTAGCAGTAAATTCCAATTAGTGTAATTCTTGAAGATTAATAACAAAAATATTAAAAAGTGAAAAGGAAAAAAATATGCAAAAACATACAAATCCGGGCTCTAATTATAATAAAGTATAGTAATACATAACTTTGAAAAACAGGAACAGGAAAGAAATTATCAAAGTATCACACATAGTTTACTCATTCAATTAAATTATTTATTACCTGACTGAAGTTTAACAAAATATGTATTTTAATTTCAATCTGTTTAATATCATAGAATTTATCAACATGTTAAAATTAAAAAAAAAAAATCAAGAGTATAGGGTAACAAACTTAGTCTTGTACATATGTTTTAGATTCTCAGATGGTCAAAATTCTATAGTCTTTTTTTGGTTTTTCTATATTTATATTGATTTATGAAAGAAAAAAAATGATCTCATGGATTCTAGCTGGTCTAATTATTCTATACCTCTAACCTCTCAATTTTTTCCTATTAATGATTCAACTTTCAATTAACTCAAATTTATTATATCTTGACTTCTACCTTACCTTAACCATGAATGTACCTTAATATTCTAAATTCTACTACTCCCATTTTATAAAATTCTCATGTTATCCTAAACAGCAATTTTTATCACGCAGCAACTTCCTCGCCAGGGAACCATTTGACTTGACATAGGTTATGTGGCCAGTTATAGGAGAGAGATCGAAAATTAATTGAAAAAATTAATACACGGTACAGAATTTGAATCTGGGACCTACGAGGCTGGTACTCCAGCCTTGTAACAACGAGCCACCTCAGTTTTATCAGTTTAACCTCAATATTTTCTTACTTGGACCAGTGGCAGTATAAATGGATAAGGAGAGACACAGACGTAAGGGCTGTGTGAAACCATCATAAATTATAATTAATTCTATTAAAAAAATAAAAAAAAAAATGAGGTTTTGAATAGATTTTATTAGTAATTAAAAAATGCAAAACTTATAAATTCATAAAATCCTTAATGAAACCAGAAAAAAACAATTATTACAAACAGTTAACTTAAACATTTTTTAAATTAAATCTTAATATTAATTCTTTAATTACTATTATTTGTGTACATTTAAGGACAGTCTATTTTTACTTTTATGTAGATTGTAAGTGTTTATAACAAATGAAATTGTCCTACATGTTCAACGTGATCATAAAAGAATACATTATATGTGTCAATAGGCTTATCCATTGCATTTTTGATGGCAGTTTGGGATACCATAGCACCAATAATAGAAGTTGTTGGACTCAATTCGCAAAATAACTCACTAAAATGCAAAATAATTGAATATTAGTTGATAATTTCATTTGAATAATTACAAAGTACATTCATAAACTTACCCATAGTATTCATCAAATGTATTATTACTAATATTAAGTTCATCCAAAGTTGGATTAACAATTGATTTCAATTCTTCAACATCTTCTTCAGAAGTATCAGGATTTGGTTTGCGGTTAGATTCAGATTGGAATTTTAATAAAGCTAAAAAAATTTTAATTGAATTTTAATTAGGAAAGCATGAGTTATAAATGAATAATATAACCAACAGTAATATCAATTTTGAATTTTAATATACCTGAAGTCAAAAAATATGGCAGTGGTTTTTTTGCTGGAAGAGAATCAGTATTGATCTTATCATTGTCTAGAAACACCTCACCATACAAGTTATGCTTAAAATTACTAAAACAATAAAATTAATATTTATAGTTATTATACATTTCTTTTAGTAATTATAAAATAACTTATTACTTACACTACAATAAATACTAATATTTATACTCATTATTTTAAATCTCTTGGAAACAACTTTCTTGTTGGGGGTGACTTCAACTACAAACATCACCTTTGGGGATCAAGAATTTCTAACACCAGAGGCCGAGTCTTGCATAACTCCATATCAAACAATAACTTAAAGGTTCTCTCTCCTCCTAGCCCAACATACTGACCATCGCACAACAACAGATACCCAAACATCCTTGATTTGTTCGTAACTACACTCCCTAATCACATCAACCATAACATATCCAACTCTTTAGATCTCTCCTCTGATTACTCTCAAGTTTTACTACTTGTAAACGATGCTTCAATAATGTTCAAAACCCACCCTATTCTTACGCCGCATTAAACTAACTGGAAAATTTTTTCAAAAATCATCGAAAATATCATTAAGCACCTTAGCATATTCTAAAAAACTACTGAAGATATTGACAATGCAGTCCAAACACTCTTCATAATCATTCAAAATACAGCACTACTCATTACAGGCAATCCAACCCCCCAAAAATTTAATATTCAACTTCCCAATCACTTATCACAACTACTAGCCGAAAAATGTCGAGCTCGCTCAAGATGGCAAAGATATCATCTGCAAAATGACAAAAAATATATATAACAACCCTGCAAGTTTTCTAAAAAATGCCCTCTGAAAATTCAATACAGAAAAATATCAACACTATCTAAATTCTATAAACAGTTCAACTAATGCACTTTACATAACTCAAATAACCTCTCTGGCTATCTCAGACCTTGACAAAGCTAACCTATTTGCCTCCGATCTTGAAAAGTTATAATTTAGATCATGTAAATCACGTTGTTACATCACTATCCAATACTCTCTACATGTGCTTACTAACACAAAAAAAATAAAAATAAAAATAAAAAAAACTACTTACACGTCTTGGAAGAAGTATCCAAATAAACCATAAACATCAGCTATAAATAATTTCACTTTAGCTTTTCTACATAGTTCACTCAATCTCTTGTAAGTAGTTGGAGAACACTCAGTGGCTATGACAATATCAAATGAGGTAACAAAGCTATCAACGTTTTGTTCAATAGGTGTTGTATCCACGATTACTTTGACATTTGGGTTTAGCTTTTGAGCAGCACTCATACTTGCTTTAGCACGCTACAATTACATATTAATTATTAAAACAATTTTAGTACACTCTATACTTAGTAATAACTAGATCAGATGTAGTATATACTTACATTACGTTCTTGGCTGTCACGCGGGATGAGGAACTGTGAACAACAATCTAGTATAGACACTTCTGTATGATCTTTCAGGGTAATAGAATTCACACCAGACAATATTAAATTTTTGGCTATCTCTGCGCCTAAGCCTTGCAATCCGATTAAGAGTACTTTCATTCCTCTTAACCTAGAAAGCGTTAAGAATATGCATAAAAAATTTTTATTATTACATAGCTACCTAACACATACTTATTTTGTCCATCATAACCCCACAGCCGGATTTGTCGGTCATAAACCTTGCGTTCCTCCTTTGACATTTCACCGTTTCCATTGTTAGTCATTTCGGAAGCCATTTCGTATATAATTCAACGAGTCACAAATACTTAAATAAAAAACAAAACAATACAATTATTTACGTAAAAACGTTGTGTTTTAGAATTTCGCAAAATCGAACAAACACGAGGTAGGAACGCGTAAGGTCGAACTATAGTATAACACTATAATACAATATTAGATTAGTATAACCGGTAATAATTAAATTGAGATTGAATAGATTCAGAGATAAATAATGAGCAACCAACGCACAGCAATAGCAACTTACTTAAAAGTGGAAGTCCGTCAACCAGCATTCAACAGCTACACCTTAGAAGTAAGGGATGCGAAACAACGAGTGGGCAAGGAGTAAATAAGTATGAATTTGAGAAAAGAGTACTGTATAATATTATGTCTTAGTATACCTATAACTACAGCCCGCCAACCCGGCTAAACCATAAACAGCAAAGAAGTAAACATAATCTAACCGGCTATGAAGGTAGAATTTATTATCTCATCGTTATTTATCTATTTTGTGGTAATATCAATTACCGGGTGTGCAACATTTGATTTTTTCTTACATGAAAATTATATCGAAAAATGATACTAACCAATACCACGATCACGGTTTAAGATAGAATGGTTAAGCCATGGGCATCGAGATAGATAAAATACTGGAGCGCGTACTAGCACGATTTAAGATATATATACTTAAATAATAATACTTAAAGTACATCTTAAATCGTGCGTATTTGTTTGTCTGTTCTTTGGTACTAGACACTAAAAAACGGTCAGCCGTTTAAAAGGTTATCACCACCACCGTCTCTACGGAAAAAAATAATAATATAGTATGTAAGGCATACGTAATACGCTACTTTAACGCTTATACTAATGATGTTAAAGTGCTAATTATTTATTATGCTATTGCTATTTTGTATTTACTTGGAATCCGAGCCACTTTGTACTTGTGGTTTGAAGATGATATGATATTTTTATATCATAAATTCATAACTAAAAATAAACATATACCTGACCTTAACTTATTTGAAATAATTTTCGCTGTGTCTAGAGCACCGGGCGCCCGGTTAAATAATAGAGTACCGGGCGCCCGGTCACACTGTATAGCACCGGGCGCCTGGTAAATTACCTGTTGCCATATTTTAGCGCCTAATTTGAATATATAATAATAATTATTTTATTAGGGAAACTTTGTTTATTTGGCCTTTACTAACCTTTATAGGTATCTTTCCCTTAAATTGTATAACCTCATGACAAGTGCCTATATGAGTTTATTCGCAGTTACATATAGAAGTTTATTCACAGTTTTTTCAGTTTTCAAAGTGTGTTTTTTGTTTGACATGGCTCTTATTCAGTCAATTTTGAATTTAGAACCATAGTTATAGTTGATACATCAAAATTACTTAAAAAAAATAGGCCTAATAGACCTATCCGAATATGGTGTTCAAAATAAATGTTGCTATTCAAAAAAAAAGTTTTTACTGAGCACGTGCAGACCAAAATTTCAAAATCTTTTGAAATGTATCGAAAAATATGTATTTATATACCACCAGTTTGTAAAAAAAAAAAATCGATTTACCTATTCCAAAAAAATCCGGCCAAGAGATGTAGGTATTATATTATACGTTTATTAATTTCAGTAAATAAAATAAATAAAAGTAATTATACAGTTTATTAAATTATAAAAGTAATAGTATTATAATATTCATGACAAAATAAATTTTTGTCAATATTTGAACTTCAAATACTAATAAAAAAAAATTGTGCCTATGTATTCTTATATAATTTTTTAATCACTATAAGACTAATTTATGAGGAACTTTGTATTAAAATTTCAAGTATTTTGATTGGGACAAAAAAATTTTATCGACACTTCAAAAAAATTTTTTAGAAAAATTGAAAATTTCAGTTGTCTATAAATAGCTTAAAATATTTTGAAATTTAAATCACGTAAATGAAACGCGAATCTTAATAACTGGTAAATTTTTCAAGTATCTACGACTTATACTTTTTGAATAATAACAAATATTTAAAATCGTTGGAAGATAAATCGTTATCGTTACGCTATTTCCTAAAAATTTAAAATTCAAACGCACTTAAAATTTTTCCTATAATGATGCTACGAGTTTTCTCTATAGCTACTCGAAGGAA